>JAZDUH010000092.1:57500-287500 GCA_036419115.1 Scarus forsteni | reverse complement strand
GATCTGGGGTTGTTTCAGTCTGAGTGGAACAGGGCAAATGCAATTGTGTGAAGGCCGAATGAACCAGGTCATGTACAGGACTACCCTTGAAAACAGTCTTCTTCCATCAGCTGGAAAACTCTTTCCTGCCTCGAATGACTGGATTTTCCAACAAGACAATGCCCCTTGCCACACGGCAAGGTCAGTTAAAGCCTGGATGAAGAACCACAACATTCGCACCATGCCTTGGCCTGCTCAATCACCAGATCTTAATCCAATTGAAAACCTGTGGAAAATCATCAAACTCAAAATGGAGAACCACAAGCCCAAAAACAAAGAAAATTTGTTTGAATTTGTCCAACAGGAATGGGCTGCTGTGACAGCAGAACAATGTCAGAAGCTGGTGGAGAGCATGCCAAGACGCATGGCTGCAGTCATCAAAAACAATGGTTATGCAATCAAGTATTAACTCTTGTGTGTATCATGTGTTTAAAGCAAACAGAAAAGAAAACATGGAATGCTTAAAAGTAGTGTTTTTGGTGGTACAATGCCATAGCTATTGATGTAAGAATTTAAGTAATTTTGGTTATTATCAAGAAAACCATGGAAAATGAATAGTTCTTAGTTCTTAAATTAAACTCTTATGAGCTATTTTTGTTGTTATCATTATAATTGTCCAAACAAATGTACCTTTAGTTGAGCCAGGCATTAAAATTACAAGAAATTGAAGAAAACAAGGGTGGTCTAATAATTTTTTCCATGACTGTATATATATATATATATATATATATATATACACATACACACATACATGTATATATATATATATACATGTATATATATATATATATACATGTATATATATATATATACATGTATATATATATATATATACATGTATACACACACATCATTTTGTTTGCCTACAGCAAATGTATATATATATATATATATATATATATATATATATATATATATATATATATATAGATATATATGTATATATATACATATATATATATATATCAGAGGAATCCAAAGCACTTTAACATGAGCAAGCTTAGCGAAGGTTAGCATGTTTTCTAACATTGCAAGACATGAAGCATAAATCGATCACGGCCGCAGGGACAACAGGTTACTGTACGCCAACAGAGGGCGCTCTCCTCCCCTCAAAGCCTGGAAGCACGTGCTCGCGTGCCCCCTCCCTCTTCCCCCCTCCCCTCACGTCAAAACAGTGCCAGTAAGATTGAAACCTGAAAAAAAAACACTGTAACTGAAAACCAGAAAGTTGAAACTGAAAACCTGTTGAAGCTGAAAAAAACAGAGAATATAATGAAAATCAGAACATTGGCATTGAAAAACAACATAAGACAAAAAGTATCCTAAAAAAATATATTTTTTAGTGTCTGTGTTTTATTTTTCAATTCAACATTTTATGATGCCAATACTTTTTTCAGTGACAATTCATCATTTTACAATGCCAATACTTATTTCAGTGACAATGCTAGTTTTTCTTCAATACCAAGTTTCTTTTTCAATGCCAATTTATACTGTCACTGATATGGCTCCATAGATATGCAGGATCAGAGCTATTCAGTCTCGTGCACACCCTGTCACTTCAAACAGTAACTGAAAAACATTTTGGCCAGGAATAAGAGTTTTCTCAGGTTAAACTCGGTGTGAGGGTGACACCAACTCCAGAGATGAAGTGCTGCTCTGACGTCATTTGTTAGGGGCAACAGCTGAAACAGTTTTTGGCAAAAAGAAAAGGGAAACAAAGGATTTGTAAAATCCTGGTCTAGATATCAAAGGTTTGTTATCAGCATTTAAAAAGACACAAGTTTGTGACTAAACGAATCCAGGGAAATAAGCAACTGTTGAAAAGCAGGCGACTACGCCTTTTTTGGCTCTCAAGACAAAGTCCAGCAGAAGATAGTCAGTGGAGGAGGGATGAAGGCAACAGTCAGGAAATTTTCTCTAGGAATAGAGAAAGAACAGTAAAACAATTGTATACTAAGATGACAAGATGGATCTAATCAGTAGCCCTCATAAAGGCCCTGCTCCACAGTTACCACCAATTAAATTTCCAAACATTTTGAGAGGGAGAGAGAGAGAGAGGGGGAGAAAGAGAAGTTGCGTGGATTTAATGCACGGGTCTCAGGCTGTAATTTGCACTGCTTAACTGCGTGTGGCAGTTAGCACTGGTCTTTGAGGATTGGGTGGTATTTGCAACGAGGCTCATTTGTACAGGAAGGGGGCAATTTTGCCCAGAATTTTTGAATATTCCCTAATTTAAATACATGCAAATTGGACCGGTGCAGCCAGGAGTGGCAGTGCAGTTTGGGTTCAGTTTGCATGCATTTCACCCTTTGCGTGTGCTTTGAGGATCGTGCACTATTTCTTTCTGTCATTTGCACAGGTTTAGCCGTCGCAGTAGCAGTGCAATCCTTTTGAGGATCTGGCCCCAAGTGTTGAAAGTGATCAAAAGGGCGGAAAATGCATCAAAGGATAAGTTTGGTTTCTACAGCTTTCACATTGTTTATAGAATGAAGTAGAACAATATACTCACCCAGAAGGCTTTCCTGATCCAAACAGTGCTTCAGGAGATATTTAGATCCAAAATTGAGCGGCGGACATCCGTATAATGGTAGCACACGGGGCATGTATAGTGCCGCTCCTAAAACTGCATTAATCGTCCAAAAACTCATTAGTTTCACCAATATTTCATCATGGTCCGCTCAGGCTACTCCTCCATTACAGTCTGTGTCGCTCCACCCATGTTTTGTGACTGTGCTGACCTCTGAACTGAAGAAGAAGAATGTTTGCCTCCTCGCATGTGCAGTACGGCTCATTGTTTTAGGGGCGACCGCCGGCTACTCAACGACTTTCTTCTTCCAGTTTTGTGCAAAATGGACGAATGTCTATCTGATGAAATGTGGAGGAGAACTTTGAATATGATGGTTGTCCTTACAGTTTCAAGCCAGAGTTTACAGATGAGGAGCTCATCGAAAGGAGGAAGCAGAGGCAGCGCTCCAGAGAGTACTGCACTGGCGCGGAGGCAAGCGCTCTTTTTCTCCAGTTCAGAGGTCAGCACAGTCACAAAACATGGGTGGAGCGACACAGACTGTAATGGAGGAGTAGCGTGAGCGGACCATGATGAAATATTGGTGAAACTAATGAGTTTTTGGACGATTAATGCAGTTTTAGGAGCGGCTCTATACATGCCCCGTGTGCTACCATTATATGGATGTCCGCCGCTCGATTTTGGATCTAAATATCTCCTGAAGCACTGTTTGGATCAGGAAAGCCTTCTGGGTGAGTATATTGTTCTACTTCATTCTATAAACAATGTGAAAGCTGTAGACACCAAACTTTCCCTTTAAAGCAGCAGAAACAAACGAAGCCAACAAGGTTTTTTGGAACAAATACATTTATTATACAATCTGATGTTGGTTTAAGTGTTTATTTATTTATTGCAAAGGTCTAAGTTTCTGTTTAAAGTGTGTATATGTCTTTTGTCATTGTATTCATTATATGATATTTATATATTTGTTATACAGCAGCTGTCACAGATCAATAAGCAGTGGTGATTTAACCTCTGTTGTTTAGTTAAAGTGTTGTGCACGGTGTTTTAACGTGAGGGACCTAAACTTGTGGTACATTTATCATTTAACCTGGAGAAATCATCAAAACAGTGATAGGCTCCAGCCCCAGACAACTCCAAAAGGGATAAGCATTTTAGACGATGAATGATGGATGGATTCAGGGTCGATTAAACTTAAGAACTTCCCAAAAGATTCTGTTGATGCCATTTTGCAACAGATGATGACTCAGCCCAGACTGTGTGTCAGACTGCAGAGTTAGTCTGTGTGTAGAAAAAAGATGGTAATATTTTGAATGTGCTATAGTCAAAATGTAATTATACCAAGTGTAACTTTGCAAAAAACAATTGTGAGTAATGAAAATGCCGTTTTAGTACACACTTCGGCAAACCAGTTCAATCCTTATGCATCAGTTTCCAGAGAAATTTGGTACAAACGTGGAATCTCCAATTATTTCACACCTCTTTCAAACCTGGCCAGTGATGGAATCTCAGTGTACAATGTCTTGTAATAGGTGGCATACGTGGTCTTCTTTAACAATTCTAACCTGCTGACTGGGGGAGAGCCATCTCACCTTCTTATTGGAGTAAATGTGACATCAGGCACTTGGGTGATAGATCTGATGACATGGGTCTGCATTCCTTTTAAGACATTCAGGGTGCTTTCAACCTATCAGATACATCCTTTTTCTTTTACCTGCAGATAGGTCAGCTCTCAAAGCTCATGGCAGCAACCCTTACCCATTCAACCTATCCATACACTATTTACCATATTAGGTAAATCCAGGTGTCCAAGGGCCTGTGCTACAAAGCTGGATTAAGTCATCCAGGATAACTCTGCGACAACTCGCTGAACTTCACTGGATCTCCGCCATCCAGATCTGCTGTACTACGAGGCTCGTTATCAACTCGATTAGTGAATCCTGCTGGGATCTGTGCGCGCACACATAAAATGGGCGTGGTTAGCGGCCCCGGAGCATTTTCCACAATGGAGAAGAGAGCAGCCTACTTCACGGCGGAGGAGCAGCAAATAATCCTGCAAAAGTATGAGGAGTACCACAGTATTATCCAGGCCAGGAGCACCACGGTGAAAAACATGGCCCTACATTTTCCAGAAACACAAATCGCTGAAAATGTAATAAAGAACTCATCCACATTAAACCAAAATTATGTAATTAAATAGTCTTTTAAATGGTGATGAATAATTATTTTTATGTATGTAATTTAATTAGCCTAAATATAATATTTAATTTCACTTTTATTGTACTTTGGATCTAAAACAACATTTGTCCCATTGTCATGATCCACTGCTATTGGACAGTGTAAAACATTTCCTCTTTTTTGTTAATAAAAATAATAAATGGACAGTGTTGATAACACTAGGATAAATCTATGAATGAAATTAAACGTAAATTAGATATTTAAAAATATTTGTTCCAACAAAATTCTGTCCCTCGGCGTCATGGTTTTACTACCAAAATTTGGAGATCATATTACATTAGACAACATTTCAGATATGATGATTATTTATGTAATTGTAATTGAACTTTAAACCAAAATTATTGTTACTTGACTTTATCCATAATAAAGTTCAGTACAATTATCAGCATGTGTTGTATTTTATCAGAAGTAAACATCCTCGGATCAGCTGTTATCACTGACATTGAGAAATAGCCTAATGTCAATCAAGCGGATTACTTCGGTCACGAAAAAAACGCTCCAGACAAAGCGCTCCTCTTACAATTCGCGCACCGACATTAACCGGTTCTGGCAGAAATGGGCAAGCCATTTTCCAAGACAGCAAATTGGTGACTGTGGTCCTGGAACTTAACCTGCTCCGGACCAGGTTTGGCGTTCAGCATCAGTTACCGTGGCAACATGTCTGGATAAAAAGAGATCCACATTCGTAGTGCGGAAAACCCAAAACGTATCCTGGAAGTTATCTCGGAAATCCGATGGATTCGTATTTTAATTGGAAAGATGTCTGGCAAACATTAAAGAGGCCTCTCACGATCCTGATCATCAACATGTTCATTTTAATTTTGTACACAGAACATACTTAAGTCCATGTAAATGCACTGTATGAAGTTAATGATCCTCCGTGCACTCTTTGCTCTTAAGGCGCCCAGGTACCTTCTTCATAAGGTTTGGGACTGCCCACCAGTGTTACGTTTTTTGGACTGAAGTGGCATCCATTCTGTCTGATTTGCTCTCTGTTCCAGTGAGTAAATCTATGTTGTTGTTGTTGATTTTCTCCCTTCAACCACCATGTCTTAATATACTGTATTTTGAAATACACAGCTTGGATGCATGATAGGTATATGTGCACATTTGTGTTTTTCTCACTGTGCTGGTAGGAAAGAAACAGCAGCAAGAATCAACACATCTGATGGAAGAATATATCATTATATATGCTTTGCCTCGGTTGAATCACATTTTATTTTAATTTATTATTATTATTGTTTATTTGGAGGGTGGGATGAGGATTTATTTTATTGTTCATTTGTCATATTTACTGTTATTTCTCTGTCATATTGATGTTCTGGTAATTTGTTAGTCTTGTTCAAGAAAATTAAAAAAAATTTGATCAAAAAAAAAGTTTGAGTCCTGCTAACACTCTTGCCTTTATTATATCTACAGAGGATCATAAATAGTATTGAGTAGTGTCAGAGATGATCAATTTTAAAATTTCAAGCACTCCAAGACAGTCTTTGAAAAAGATGTATTTATTTGTATGAATAGCAACATCATCATGAAGGCACAGCTTGCAGTTTATCACTATAAACTCTTCAGTTACATCCACCAAGGAGGTTATGTTTTCGGGAGAGTCTGTCTGTGAACAAAATAACTCAAAAAGTTATTTTAAAAGTTAAAGGATGGATTGTGATGAAATTTTCAGGAAATGTTCAGCATGGGAAAAGGAAGAAGTGATTCCATTTTGGTGTTGATCTGGATGAGCGTCTGGATCAAGGAATTGTTCAAAGGAGTCTTTATCATTGGGAGATAGAGAACTGTGCTGCTTGGCGGAGGTCTGCGCTCTCCGAGGGCTTTTCTAGTTTCACAATAAAATGATTGGATTTTTTAAAATACTCCAAAATTTAACAAGCAATTTCTAGTGTATACAAGATTATGGGAACAAAGCATCTAGCAATGGCCTCTGATACTCTGTGTAGTCATTTAAGTCTGAAGTTTGAGTCGGAGTTGTGTCATTTCTTTCATGTCGATACTGCCACCACCACACACTATCACCAGCAGGGGGCCCAAGAGAGTCGGCAACTGACCTGAAAAGGAGTGACACACCCAGAATTTTACCATCATTAAAAAAGCAACTTTAACCTTTAGTAATGTTTAATCATGGTAATAGTGATCGGCCATTTCATAGAAATGTGGCAAAAATGTCAACTGAGAAACAGACAATAAAGTCATAATTAGAATAAATTAGAATTAAACAGCTAAGAACTAGATTTATAAAGTCAAGTAATTGTGTATGTTCTAAGTTTTGAAACAGCTGCTTGAGTTATTACCTTCAGACTGTAGTCTTAGAATAAGTCCACTGTAGATAGCTGCCAGTGCTGCCCCACATGCCATCTCCACCAACACACGCTCCTCATCTACAACATAAGCCGCAGTCACATTACACAAATAACCAAACTAAACAATGCCTACTATTGAGCAGTGGTTCTCAAGTTGTGGGTTGAGGCCAAAAAAGGGGTTGCAGAGCTGTTTTCAATAATATATGTGTCAAATCAAATGTATAAATGTCATGTCATTCCATGTCCTTCATAATGATTTTCTTTTTAACCAAATTGGTTTTGTCTTGTCCTGTTGAGAACCAATGCTCTGGCCAATCGTGATGCTGTAAATCACTCACCCAGGAATGTTTCAATAGCCTGCAGAGCCTGCTGGTCAGTCACTACCTCAGAAATAATGTTCAAGTCACTGCGTTGGCTATATTCAAAGGCCTTAGTGCAAACTGTCCTTGCGCCAAGGCATTTGGCTTCACTGTGGACAGACAATGAAAAAGGAGTGGTACATACATCCCTGCAGAAACAGTGAAGGTTAGTAACCAACTGACCTAGTGATGTCATCCAGGGTGACCACCGTCTTTGCCTTAACAGCAGCATTAAAACAGTCTGCACCCACAGTTTCCATGGCAATGACTGGTACATCTGCCCAGCCCACATCCTCCAGCCCCTGGATCGCTCCACAGAGAAGGCCTCCCCCCCCCACAGAGAGAAGCACAGCTCCTGGCTTAACATCCGGACCAAGAGCGGCAGCAACTTCTGTGATCAGAGTGGCGTGACCTTGCCTGGGTTTGTGTTCAAAAGGGGTGATACAGAGCGACAGCATAGTAGGTTAACATTTTATTGCTTTGTATCCATTGACACAGTTTGGCAGGAAACTGGTAGTTCATCTGTAAAAATAGGTTTCTACCATAGAAGAGGATGGTCAAACGGAGGGACATAAGTTAGTTCTTGGGTTTTAGCCAGCCTAAGAGCTTCTGCATTAGCGTCATCCCAAACCTAAGAAAAGGTACATTTTACTCAGCTTTCTCATCTAACACTCAATTTCTTTAGGAAACACCTTTGGGATTGGACATTGTGACAAAAAGATAACTTGACATAGACTGTAACTAGTGTCATACCTTGCCTGTGATCTTAACTGTTGCACCTTGGTCCTGAAGTTTCTTAACAATCAGCTGGGGAGAAGATGAAGGAACCACAATAGTGGCTGGTATACCCATTTTCCGGGCAGCATAGGCAGTAGCCATACCTGCATTGCCACCTAAATTTAAAAAATGCATACTGTGTTGTTTATGAATTACCAAAACACTTGTTACTGTTTATTTGCAGGAGCTGAAAAGTCACCTGAAGAGCAGACAACGCCTTTAGCTTGTCTGGCAAGCTATAAGAAAGCAAAGACAGCAAAAAGGACTAGTTATTGTCTGTTGTTGGGCTTTCAACACAAAACTGCCCCTCAACATGTATTTAAAGTATCATAAGTGAGCTTGAGATTTTTACCTGCTGGCAAAGATGTCCAATTCCACGAATCTTAAAGGAGCCAGAGGGTTGAGAATTCTCCATCTTTAACAGCACAGTGGTTCCCACACGTTTGGACATGCTGACACTTTCAAGCAGTGGTGTGTTCAGGTGAAACTGCTTTGCCATGATGCAGGTTACTTTGCTAAAATGGAAACAATGACATAAAGATTAAAGGTTGTAGGTACACATACAGTATGATCAACAGACATCTCTTTGTTGTGCTGTAAGGTCTTAGTGAAGAAAATAGAGGCTACTCCTACAAAACAGACCAGACTTCTTTCGATGGAACGTTGCTATTTCATGACATAGTCTCCATGCTATCTTGTCCTGCTAAAAGCTGAGGAACTATTGACTTTGGCAACTCACATATTTTTGCTATTCATATAGAGTAGTACTTAGAAGGGCTTAAAAAGTCTTTTGTGCATAAAAACATAATGATGGGATAATGTGCTCTAAAAGGAAAAAATGTGAACCTAGAATAAAACTTCACACACTATAGTCAATATTTACAAAACTGAAACTAAGGTAAACAATAACAAATCCATCCTCAAACTAATTTATGAAAATGACAATATTTTTTCACACGCCCAGTTGGCCTGTCAGGATAACAAATTTTGCTGAACGACAACTCTCCAAAAAGTATTTCCAATTACAGATATTAATGTCAATCTTATTTTGAAAAATCATTTTTCCATTAATATTTTATTATATTTGTCACAAAGTGAGAACAACATATCAAAAACAATACATTTCAATTTTTTAAGAGTTTTTTACAGTAATTGGAAGGTGAAAAGCTTTTAAATAAAATAAATTAACCAATATAATAAATTTAACAAACAAAAAAGGAGAAAAAATGAAAATAAATAGTCTCTCTTTTGGGAAAAAATGCATGTAAGTAAAAATCATTAAACTAATCAAAAACTATTAAAAAGTTTTCTGCCAGATTTTGTCCAACTGCAGTTACTTTTGTCAAATTACAATATATTATGTTTACTGAAATGTGGTTTCTCATATTCTAAATTTTGATTTGAGAGAGAGAGAGACATGATGTGCTTGCGACAGAAGTCAATGTTTCATTTGGGGAGGTGCACTGGTAGGACCAACAAAAAATGTGAGGCACGCTTTTACAAAACTCTTACAAAAACCAAAATGGTCGCACTCCCCCCCCCCCCCCCCCACACACACACACACACAGACACAGACACACACAGAGTTGTATAAAGGACATTTTTAAGTTAGATATTGTATGTTTTCATGTTTGGTTTGTCAATAAATGGAGTCAGTTGCTGGTTTGGTAATGCTGCAAAAGAATGAATGTTGCCAAACTTTTCTCTGCAGAACTCCAAATCCTTCAACCTTGACAACTGATCAGGTAACATTGTTTTTTTATTAAGTTAATTATAAATCATTGTTCCAAATTAATAGTCAGTACCCTTAATGAGAGTCACTTAATAGTTTGCTATCATTTCCTTTACATTGGGACAAGGAACAAATGATTCGATTTTGGGAGTGATCTGGATTACCTTCTGGATCCGCCATGACGAAAAATGAGATTTTCATGAAGAACAACTGAACTGAAATAGATATCATTATGAATCAAACTGCCGATGGTATGTGTTCATGGTGAAGGAATCTAAATATTTATAGATGAATATAGATGAAATAAAAATAGAAAAAATATTTACAGTGAAAACCACAATATGGGACTGTGGTGCTGGAGGTCTGCGTTCTTCGTGTGATTTTCTACTTATTTTCTGTGTGCATGAAAAAGTTTCAATGGGGCTCCAAACCTTTTTTTTTTAATAAATCCAGCCTCAGCAGCAGGGGCCAAATTAAATTAAGTTTTCCTTAAATCTGCCTCTGAAATGTGGTGTTCAGCAAGAGATACATGAGATGAAGTCACTGAGACTGAATGCCCTCTGCCAGTCGATAATGGATATTTGCTTTGGGTCTGCCACATAATTGAAAATATGCTCTGAAAACAAAGACTGTGATAAGCTGTCTCTCAGTTATTAACTCTACCTCCAATAAATCCCAGACAGTTTGTGTGACTAAATGGTTGGGACAGACCTGAATTCAGTCGAGATTTTCTACTATGTTGTCTTTAACTGGAAACAAATACTTTGCTTTCTCTCTTTTCTTTGTTTTTTGTCTGTTCATTTTTATTCATCTAGTCATTTAACATCTTCCACAAACAATTTTATTTGTGAACATGTATTTTTCCATTTCTAGTTGTGGTGCTAGGTTATGCTATTCTCTGAAATGTAATGATGCTGTTAGGTTTGGAGATGTATATCTGATGCACAAAAAGCTCAGTTTTGTACGATCACATGAATTATAAGTTGTGTGTGAGCAGTGTTGGGAGTAATGGCATTAAAAATAACGTTGTTACCAATGCCGTTACTTTTTCCCAGTAACGAGCAATCTTATTACTATTTCAAAAGTTATAACGCCGTTACCGTTACCATTACCGACAGTGACATGTGGCGCATTACTTTGCACAGATGTCAATCAGCTGATTTCTGACCTGCCTCACTCAGACTGATACAGACAGGAGCTGCACCGCTAACAGACAGACCAGAAAACTCGATGCCAGAGTTGCCAGGTCTCTTTACTATAAGCGACTTTCAGCATCTTCTTTTTCTAACTTGCATGTGTATACTGGGAGTTGTGGGTTGCAGTTTTTGGGCTTGTACTAATAGTGCAGTTGCTCATTTTGGCTTGTTGTGCCCTCAAACTCAGGAGGAATCAATGTAAACAATATACTGATTGCAAGATCTACAAGCAATAGAAACCCAATTCAGAACTTATTAAAATAATTTTATCCCACCCTAACAGAAAATGTAATTTTACAGTAAAAATTATGTTTCCACCTAAAATAAATCTTTATGGCCAGAATAAAATTTATTTTTAATGTAGCTTCTACTGTTTTCACCATCATGAAGCTGTAAAGGACTAAGATAAACTTGGATTAAAATCCTGACATGTCTATTTGGTTACAAAAATCAAGATTAAACAGACTGTTTAGCAACAGCTGAGTTATAAATAACAGCAGCCCCTCCCTTCACTTCTGTATAAAGAAAAGGATGTTCCACCTCCAAACAAAAGGATGTTTAATAAGAAAATTAAGAGACAAAAAAGAAGAAATATAACTTTGAAATTGAAATGTAACCTGGATAAAAACTAAAACACACATCATCTTTAAAATGCTTATTTCAATCACAAAATCTGGCAACACAGCTAGCTGCAGCAGCGGTGAGTCTGGAGCGTCTGTGGAGTTAAAACTGGAGTTTTCAGGATGGAAGTAAAAGAAGTAAAAGTCAAGAACACACATGTGAAGTGTCCATTATGTCCTAAAGCAAAGTGTTTGTCTGTTGTTAGTAAATCTAAAATCTAGAGACCAAAAACAGCGAGAACTCCGCTGATGATGTCAGAGCTGCTGCAGCAGGTAACAACAAGGAAGGACACAGAGACGGAGACACACAGTTCAAGAGGAAAAAGATTTTTCAGAAAAGTAACACATCAGTTACTTTACCTGGTAACTAATTACATTTATGAAGGAGTAATTCTGTTAGTCATTCAATTTTTTTGTGTGTGTGTGTGTGGGGGGGGGGGGGGGGGGAGTAACTAGTAACTATGACTTATTACTTTTTTTAAAGTAATTTGTCCAACACTGTGTGTGAGTGATTCAAGAATTTGAATCCATCACAGTTAACTTAAACTGGACCAAATCATTATGAAGGCCCAGAGCTTTCTTTTTATTTTTCTAAAATACTTTCTGTCAAATAAATTGTTTCTGTAATGAAAATGTGGGTACCCCCAGGGGAATTCATCAAAAAATTACTCCTGCAAGCTTCCTCTAACAACTAGATATATGAGCTTCATGCATAAAAATCAGTAACAGTTTACTAAGGATAGGTTTTAAAAGTCCATATCAAAACTTTTTCCAACTTTTATGTCAGTGTCCCCTCAGCATGACGGAGTAGACTAAAAGTCTGAGAGTGTAGACTCCCTGGGTCTTAAAGTCGTGGCGCAGCGCAGGGTGGCACATCCTGCACAGGGGTAAATCCGTTCGGTGCACAGCCATGCCCAGTCAACTTGGCAGACCAACTGCACCAGGGGGAGGTGTCGACAGATTCAGGTTGATGCAGTGACTATTTTGTGCCCGAAAACTGTGTGGAGGATGCAATGAAAGCTTGCAAGCTCCAACCTGGTCTATTCTTGGCGCAGGGCGAAGCACACCCTCCGAAGCTGTAATTTGGTAGGCGCACACTTCATCAAACCCTCAGAGGCAGGTCTCCAGAGTGTCAGGCACATTTCAGTGCAAGAAACAATCACATCAATCACTATTTAATGTACCCGTCTGAACCAGCATATACATTTGATTTGGATTAAAGTTGTTTGCCATAATGGAAACTTAACCTGAAGGCAGGCATCTCACAGGTCAACAACAAACAGCCTCATCATCTGATACGAAGTTTATACCCGGCTTCTCTCGTCTCATGAAATTCAAAGAAAAGAGGGAGAAAAACACAGAGAAAAGAAGAAAAAATAAATGTATGTCACTCTCTGTCTTAAGGATTTACCTGTGATTGCCCATATTTCTCTGTTTTAGTCTTTATTTTTAATGTGATCTAAAAAGATGGAGTACATCATTGAATGGAGGATAAGGAGGAGACAATGGGAGAGAATATATTTTGCGGTATTAGATGAGGAATGAAGGTGGATCACAAGCATGATGAATGGATTAGCCTGCCGCTGTGTTTAAATGTAAATGTAATTTAAGGTATCGCTCTCTGTTTCTGTTACAGTGACAGCGGCTCTGACCATCTCCACTACTGGGTCTTTCCAGCACACTGTGGCTCTTCTGCGCCTTGAGTGCGCAGAGGGGCGCAGCAGGAAACTTGCAAAGTGCGCTGGTCACACCCTGTCTGCACAGCGAAGGCCGGTGCAGGGCAGGTGCGCCTGCGCTTGCGCCTGGTCTATGAAATTAGAGCCCTGAGGGTCTCTGTTATGGTTTGTCTTGAGTATATCATCTGTGGTGTTTATGTTTGTCCTGTAACTCGATGCAAAATTCAGGTTATGTTTATCTGCCATCATGCTGGTGCCTGTTATCAATGTTTCAGGAACTTTATGTCCTTTAAGATTGTACACACCTGTACAAATGCATACATCAACCTGTCGGGGACTACAGATGGAAATTAGCCTGTGGCTTCAATCTGGCACATTTACATACCAATGGCCATTAATGTGCACTGTCCTTTACTTTAACAAATAAATAAGTGTAGTGGTTTTTCCATCCAGCTGGCTTCACCAGGGAAATTATATTACGTCATCTTTATGGTGAAGGGGTAAAAGCAATTGACATGACACACCAGATAGAGGTCCATCTGGGCATCAGTACACAGAAAGAAATCTATTCTCATGAAGTTATCAGAGGTAAGTCACAGGTCCAGAAACATCACTCAGTTTGGACCCTTTTGGTGATGCCAGTTCAAGAGCTCTCCAACAGTTGGCATGTGTAGGCGCCATGCTGTTGCCATGTACTGGTCAGTATGAGTAATATTCTAGTTATGACAACTAGCCATAATCCAAAACAACTATACAGGCCATTTTTTATTTTGTCTTGGTTCTAGGTGTTCTATTACATTGAGGTCAGGACTCTGTGCAGGCCAGTCAAGTTGATCCACACCAGACTCTGTCCTCCATGTCTTTATGGACCTGCTTTGTGCTCTGGTGCACAGTCATGTTGGAAGAGGAAGGGGTCAGCTCCAAACTGTTCCCACAAAGTTGGAGCATGGAATTGTCCATAATGTCTTCGTGTGCTGAAGCATTCAGAGTTCCTTTGACTGGAACTAAGAGGCCAAGCCCAGCTCCTGAAAAACACCCCCACACCATAATCCCCCCTCCACCAAACCTTACACTTGGCTTAGTGTCACAGACAAGTATTGTTCTCGTGACAACCGCCAAACCCAGACTGAGATGAAGTTTGGTGGTAGCGATTGACAGCAGAAAGTTAACGACCTCTTCTTACTCTCTTCCACTCTGGAGTTGCTGATGGGCACAGGGTAGCAGTACTTATTGCTCCTAGGCTTGAGGCCTGTACATTGGGGTTTACCCAAGGGTAGCCTCCCTTCGCCTTCAGGTGGGGGGACGTAACCTGACTGTTGTTTGTGCTTATGCACCAAACAACAGTTCAGAGTATCCAGTCCTTTTTGGACCCCCTGGAGGGGCTGCTGGAGAATGCCCCTTCTGTAGACTCCCTTATTCTGCTGGGGAACTTCAACACTCACAGCAGCAATGACAGTGAGACCTGGGAGGCGTGATTGGGAGTCACCCAGGTGGTCAAAAAACTTCTCGCTGGCAGGGCTCCGGGGGTGGATGAGATCCCAGGAGCCCTCTTTTTCAAGAAGGGGGACTGGAGGGTGTGCTCAACTACAGGGGGATCTTACTCCTCAGCCTCCCGGTAAGGTCTATTCAGGGGTCTGCTGGACTGTCGAACCTCGGATTCAGGAGTAGCAATATGGTTATCATCCCAGCCATGTAAACCCAAATTAGAGCATTTCAGGGTGAAACACTGACTTCACTGCATGTGCAGTATTCTTTCACATTAAAGCTGCATGTGCATACCAGGGACAAAAACAGCTTCGGCCGTCTACCGAGTCACATTTGTGATGCTTAACCGTGCTCAGTTCATAATCCAGATAAAACCATTACACAGATGTGTTGTCCAGAAAAGAAACTCCTGCGTCATTGTGCGTCCACTCACCATTGTTGTTTGTGATAAGTTTCTCTTCTTCGTTAATGTGTTGTAGCAGCGCTGCCTCTCTGCAAACCTAAACCCCCATCTACTGAACCAGCATGCACACTACAGCGTGTTCATTCATCTCCAGCGTATTTGTCTTAAACTGGCTCGACACTGAATATGCAAAGGAAAGGTTTTTGCGTTTTAAGTCACAGTGTCTCATGTCTCTCAGCTGGCCTGGGAATACCTCAGGATCCCTGGAGCTGGGTGAGGTAGCTGGAGAGAGGAGAGTCTGAGCTTCCCTGCTCAAGCTGCTACCCCTTGCGACCTGACCACCGATAAGCAGAAGAAGATAGTATGGTACAGTATGTTCTCCCCTCATTATTAATTATTCAATCTGCAAAACTTCAATTCATACCTGAAATCTTTGATTGGCTTGTTCTTTAGTAGTTTTTCTCACAACTGAGAAATGTGTTGGACCCAAATAAAAAAAATCTATTGCAGAGAGTTTATTTTGAAATTTTGAGTTTCCTGTGCTTTATGTCTTTAGTGTGTCTTCTGTTAAAACTTAAGTTTATTGTTAAATTAGATTAAATGATTATGGCTTAAAAAACTAACACTAAATCAGTAGAATCAATAATTTGATTAAATATAAGCCTACTTAACAACAAACTGAAGATATTCCCTGATATAACTTTACAGAAAACAATCACTCTTTCAGAGCTCAAATATCTCAGTTGTGATATGAAGACAGCTAAAGAATGGTTGCAGATAAAGAATACCATTGCCTCTGGCCATACACATCCTTACAGCAGTGAAGAGATGGTCTTCTGCAAATAGAGACTAATCCACTGTAATAAATCAAGATTAGCTTTAAGATTAAGGCATTGCTAAGACTCTCTCTCACACACACACACACGCACACACACGTGTGGCCAGAAGGTTCAGTGACATTTTCTCTCCTCAACAAAATCAAAGTCCATTTTGCTGGCATTGAGTCAAATGGAAGGAAGGTGCAGGAAGCAGTACTTAGACATTGACCCTATCCACATGTTTAATAAGACAAGTCCCTCCTGTCCCTAAAACCAATAAAATGATCAGTCATTCTTATGTAATACCAAAGGGCTTTTTTATTGCTGTTGGTTGTTGGTGTCTTGACCATCGCTACACAGCCTGCAAAAAAGTAGTTTACTTGAAGTTCATTTTATTAAGTATGCTGGAGCGTTTGTATAGCAAGTACACAATGGGCCATGTGTTTGGAGTCAGAGTCATCGCATGGGCTGTGTGGACTGTGCACCGTGCTTTTAGCCTGCAATCCAACTTTTTTTAATACATAAATTAGTTAAATAGGTTTATGATTTTGTCTGTCTATGTTAAGTTCACATAAATAAATACATAGATAAAGCATCCAACAAAGTAAGCAGGTCAGAATAGGTCAAAATAGGTCAGGTTTCATTTAGGTGCAGAATATTTGCAGATTATCAGAATGCAAAAAATACAGGAGATGCAAATGTAAGCATTTATGTCCTTTTTATTGATTGAAACTGATTGTACTCTGTGTTTTTCGTTTATATTTAGCATGTCTGAAAGGCAGGTGCAAAGTGCTAAATCTTTACACACAAATCTGTGGTCATTGAGGAGAGAAGGAGGCGGATGACAACTGGCAACATGCGGGACAGATTAATACTGTGAGACTGCAGAAATGGACCAATCGAGTTCAAAGTTATTTCTCATGAGCCATTTCAGGTATATAGATTTAATGCAATTAAACCAAAACAAAAAAACGCCATGAATGAATTTAAGCATTGTGGCATTTTTGGAAAAAAAGACTTGACCAGACCAGAGAACAGAAAACAATAGATAAAAATATTGAAAAATAAATAGTGTTATTTAAATGTGTGTTGATTTTTTTCTTTTCCTCAAAACTAATCTTTTGATAAAAGCCTGTTGTTTTGCGCGGTATCAAGTTGTGCAGGTGTGAGTAACGAGGGTTCATCAGACACAGCTCTCACTTGTGCAATGGCCTTTAATGCATCCATTACATTTACCAATCTCTTCATGGTGACAGATACGCACACGCAAAAGTCCTCATTCAAGGAGGATGGTCTGCCCTGCTTTTGCACCTGTAAAGTACATGCAATAATAGAACATCACCTACATCATGCCTACTAATAGAACATGAAGTCTTTTAGTCTGCACATGCAATTAAGCACTCATTATTTGGGATCTTAGTTGATCAGACTCTTTGATAATGCTTCATTAGTGTGCTTGACTTAAGCATGTTGCAGATAATGTGTGCAAGATAGAAATAGAAGCTCTGTCCATGTGACTGTTATTCATGCATAACGGTGCATCCATATCAAAGAGCAGGGCCTCGCATTTCAAATTCGCACAAGCACTACCCCAACAACAGCCCTGCTTGTAGTGCACAAGAAAGTAAACAGATTTAATTCTACTTTGGACTTCATTTGGAACATTTTTAAGTTTATAAAAGTATATTTCAAGTATTCCTAAAGGATAAGTTTGGTTTCTACAGCTTTCACATTGCTTATAGAATGAAGTAGAACAATAAACTCACCCAGAAGGCTTTCCTGATCCAAACAGTGCTTCAGGAGATATTTAGATCTGAAATCAAGCAGCAGACATCCGTATAATGGTAGCACACGGGGCATACAGCGCCGCTCCTTAAACTGCATTAATCGTCCAAAAACTCATTAGTTTCACCAATATTTCATCATGGTCCGCTCACGCTACTCCTCCATTACAGTCTGTGTCACTCCAGACATGTTTTTGTAACTGTGCTGACCTCTGAACTGAAAACTCTGTTTACGTTTGCCTCCGCACATGCGCAGTACTGCTCATTGTTTCAGGGGAAGACTGCCGGCTACACGACTTTCTTCCTCCAGTTTTGTGCAAAATGGACGAAAATCTATGGGATGAAGATGTTGTGGAGAAGAACTTTTAATATGATGGGTGTCCTTACAGTTTTGAGCCAGAGTTTACAGATGAGGAGCTCATCGAAAGGGGGACGCGGAGACAAAGAGAAGAACAGCTGACCAGAGAGGAGTCTTCAGTTCAGAGGTCAGCACAGTCACTAAAACATGGGTGGAGCGACACAGACTGTAATGGACGAGTAGCCTAAGTGGACCATGATGAAATATTGGTGGTTGAAATATTGGCAGTTTTAGGAGCGGCGCTATACATGCCCCGTGTGCTACCATTATACGGATATCCGCTGCTCAATTTTGGATCTAAATATCTCCTGAAGCACTGTTTGGATCAGGAAAGCCTTCTGGGTGAGTATATTGTTCTACTTCATTCT
This sequence comes from Scarus forsteni, assembly GCA_036419115.1. NCBI lineage: Eukaryota > Metazoa > Chordata > Actinopteri > Labriformes > Labridae > Scarus > Scarus forsteni. The sequence continues at coordinate 268,811 of JAZDUH010000092.1, read as the reverse complement.
ATAAACAATGTGAAAGCTGGAGAAACCAAACTTATCCTTTAATGAGGTTATTTAAGTTTCAAAAGTACACTTTCAGGGATACAAGTACAAAGATCAATACTAGAAGTGTACTAAGTATTTACTTCTAGTCCACATTTTGGTTTATTAAAGTATACCACAAGTACACTCTTCTAGATACTGTCATTGTACTAGTTATATACTTCTAGTCTACATTTTGGTTTTACTGAGTTATACTTGAGGTATACATTTAGGAACTAGAAAAGCACTTTGGAGAGCGCAGACCTCTGCCAGCACCACAGTCCTCACCCAAACTGTAAATTTCACCATTAATTTTAGTTCTACCTTTATTTAATCTAAATGTTTATATTCATTGATCATGAAAACATACCATTACCAATTGGATGTATAATGATATCTATTTTAGTTCAGTAGTTATTAATAAAAATCACATATTTTGTCATGGCGGTTCCAGACAGTGATCTGGATCACTCCAAAAATCTAATCATTTGTTACCTGTCCCAAACTGGACATTTCCTGAAAGTTTCATTGAAATCTAAATAATAAACTAAATAATATTTAGTTCACTGGCTTGCTAGTTTACTGATTGTTAAACTCAGTGGTTAAAGTGGAACTTGGCAGATGGAGGAGCCCTAACATACGGTGTTGTGGCACAGCAGAAAAAATGACAATTATTTCAAAAAACTGTATCGGTCTTATTCTCAACAGGAAATACAGGCTGCATTAACAGGTAAAATACACACATACCACTCTATCATGGCTGACTAAGACAGCAGCCTAACACAGAGATTCAGACAAAGACTTCAGAGAAATCTACACCTATACAAACACACAGCTGAGAGTAACCAGACAGGTGAAGCACATGAGGAGATCAGTGTGCATTCTAACCACTGGTTGTTTGATGGGTTAACATGGTGGGTTGCTGCTGTTCCTACACTGTAATGCTTTACTGCCGAGTAAAATTTGTGTGCTTTTGGGGTCCCAAGCAGCTGCCTGTCTTGCCTGATGACAATGGTAAATGAACTTGAGCTAAACTTTGTCTACTCAAAGCTGCTTTACACCACAATCACACCTACCCATTCACACCCATTCGCTCTCACAGTCCCTCACTGATTGTACAGAGTTTCTGTGTTAGTTATCTATCAGTATTTCTAACATCTTCACGCCCTTTCATGTCCATTTACACTCCACTAATGCAGCAGTGGGAGCAACTTGGGGTTAAGTGTCTTGCTCAAGGGCACATTGCCATGTCTCACCCAGAGCTGGGCTTGAACCTGCAACCTCCTGATCTCTGACCAAGTGCACTATCCAACTACACCACCAACCAAGTTCCACATCTCCCTAAAGTCCCAAGTAAACTCTCAAATCAATTCCCAGTCAAGATTAACAAGTCTCAAGTCAAGTCTTACAGTTGGAGATGGAATTATCTGAGATTATCTGAATTATCTGAGATGAATGTCATGACAGATGGATAGAAATCCACCTGAAATAGTAGAAATATAGAAATAAAAATACATAATATGTATAAATAATATAGAAATAAAACAGACCTAACAGCCCAAGTGGTTACATTTACAGCTGTAAGGAATCACTGAAAAAAACTGTTTTTCCAAACTACAACTAACCACTTCAATTTGTTTATGTGAAAAAAACTGCAGTTTGGATGCAAGATTGAGGAAAAAAACATTTTGAGCAAAGAGATGGGAGAAAAAAATGTTTAAAACATTAAATAACAATAAGAGCACTGGGAGAACACATCCAAAACTCTTTTACACTGTTTCCCATCATAACGTTTATATGTAGATGTTTTCTAGATATCTCAAGTGAAAAGTCTGTCAGGAAACCCTTGATATCTGTGCTAAGATAACAGGATATGACCAGATCCCGAGAAAACAGCTAATATTTACCTGTTACAGCACAACAGATTCAATAAAATGGATCTAAGTTTGTCTTCTTAGGGCCTCTGAACACTGAAGATATGTTTACCTGGTTTATACACGTCCACAGAAAATAGCTCTGAGACCCACTTTTGGGCCTCCCTCGACCCACAGGTTGAGAACCACTGCACTACAAGACCGCATTTGGAGCTTGATCCTTTACAGATTGGTCTTATATCATGGACAATAAGTGATGCAGGAAACCTCAGGATGATTTTATCATTAAGAAAAAGTGAAAACAAGATCTGAGTCGTCATTTTTATATCGTTGTGTTCACTTAAAAGTGTAATCAGCGATCTTCTAATCTAATGCAGTGTTTGTCAAATTCACCGTATTTCTCCTCTCCATCCACAAGATGTCCCCACTGACAGCATGTTGAAAAAAAGTCTGGTTTCAATACACAGCCTTGGCTCTGAATTTCAGCAGGTAAATACTGTGGCTCGGGCTGAGTTATCAAAACAGAGTGCACCCCCTCACATCCAGGGGGCGATCATACTCATGGGCAGATCAGACAGAGGGGGGAGGGGGAGTCGTAGGTTGCGTAGCGTGAGCAGTTAGCATAAGAGAGAGATACAATATGTGCAGTAGCAATGGCTGAAAAACAGCCCAAAAGACAAAGGTCAGAGAAACAGAAAGTGAAAAAGAAGGGCAATGACCATGAAAGAGCGAAGACCCAGGTCAACATTGGTGTTGCTTTCCGACAGTGGAGGGAACTACGCAATGTCTCAGCGCAACGGCAGGCCTTTGCTAACGTGAAGAGGCGGCTAACTGATGTTGGTGCCAAGTGTTCCCTGCGCTTTCCAGCCAAGCTCCTGGTCGAGTACATGAACATATCCAAGATGTTCGAGTCACCGGCGGATGCTGAGCGGTTTGCTGACTCCTTAAACCCAGCAGATAGTCCTTGACTGCTTGTTCATACATTTTTGGACTTGTCATTTTCTTATGCAGTAGGTGGTTAGATGCTCAGAGCTGGCACTTCTTACACATAGAAATGCATTGATTATATGGCATGCATAGCCCAATAATTGTACACATCTAGGGCTGAGAGCTGCACCTTTTTTATTATTATTATTATTATTATTATTATTATTATTTATTTTTATTTTATTATTTTATTTTTCTACAGTTGAACATTGATGCAGTTGTGTTTGGGGTTGATTATATGTTTTTTCTTGCATTTGTTTTCATTGGTGTTTGATGTTCTGCCAGCCTTTCGTACTCTACATGTCTACTATATTTTTTTGTCCCTTTATATAGACATTACATATATTTGTTTAGGTCAGCGATGAGTCACATCACTTTCACCACCTGGAACTGTAGGGGTATGGGTAAAGCTCTCAAACGTGGTAAAGTATTCTCACATTTAAAGTCTCTGTCCTCTGACATTATCGTCTTGCAGGAGACCCATATCCACCCTTCTGAGCAGAGACGTTTAAGATCTGTATGGGTGTCTCAGGTGTATCAGTCCACCTTTTCTTCCAAGGCGAGGGGGGTTGCCATTCTTGTTCGTAGGTCCATTCCTTTTGTATTTAAAACGCAGATTACAGATCCTGGTGGGAGGTACATCCTGGTAACAGGTATGGTTAATTCAGTCCCTTTAGTTCTTTTAAACATTTATGCCCCTAATGCTGATAGCCCTGAATTTTTCTATAAAATATTCAGCCTCATCACGAATTATGATAATCATAATATAATTATTGGGGGCGATTTCAACTGTTATTTCGATCCACTTTTGGATAGATCCTCCTCTGCCGTTGCCCCATTGTTGAAATCTGTCCCTGTTCTCAATGATCTTACAAATTCTCTGGACCTGGTTGATATTTGGAGGCATCAACACCCCTTAGAGAGACAATATTCTTTTTTCTCGCCTGTGCATGGCACTTTCACAAGGATCGATCACCTGTTAGTTGACTCTAGATTAATTTCAAGTGTAAAGAGCTCTACTTACCATAGTATCTTAGTCTCGGATCACGCACCTCTCTCTATAGTTATTGACTTTAATCTTCATCCCCCTCAATACAGTTGGAAATTTAACTCCTCTTTATATTTAGATGAAAACTTCAGTAGTTACATATCAGCCAAGATTGCAGATTTTCTGCTCATCAATGATAATGGCGCTGTCTCAGATTCTATTTTGTGGGAGTCCTTTAAAGCAGTTTTAAGAGGACATATCATCTCTTATCAGTCATCCCGTAAAAGGGCTAGGCGTATGCAACTCACTGACATGGAGACGAGACTGGCTGAGCTAGAGGAGGAATATCGGAGCACTGGCTCTAATGACACACCTAGCACTATGTTAAAAGTGAAATATGATTACAACCATATTCTTGGCATAAAGGTTGTGAACTACATCCGTAAATTAAAGCAGAAGCATTATGAGCTAGGCGAGAAGGCTGATAAGTTGCTTGCTAGGCAGCTAAAGGGCATCCAATCTGAAAGGGCAATTCACAAGATTTTGTCACCCACCGGTCAACTATTAACTGATCATAAGCAGATTAATGAGACCTTTTTTAGATTTTACAGACAGTTATACACCTCTAAATCTAATGCTAATGATTCTGATTTTACCAGTTTTTTTCACACTGTAGACTTCCCCACCCTCTCTGAACCTGCGAGATTGGTCCTGGACTCTGACTTTACGCTGATGCTATTAGAAATGCTATTTGTTCTTTTCCCAGTGGTAAAGCATGTGGTCCAGACGGTTTTGGGATAGAATTTTATAAGACCCATATTGACATTGTTGCACCCCTCATGCTTCGGATGGTCAATTGCTCATTGAAAAATGGTAGCTTCCCTCAAACCCTCTACGATGCCCATATCTGTGTTCTCTTGAAACAGGACAGAGATGAAACAAGGGTTTCATCGTATCGTCCCCTAAGCCTCCTGAACTCAGACCAAAAAATTATTGCAAAAGTCCTTGCCAATTGCTTAAAAAAATTTATTGGCACTTTAATACATCCTGATCAATCAGGTTTTATTCCTGACAGATTTTCCTTCTCAAACACTAGGTGTTTGCTGAACTTGATGTATTCATCAAATTTGCCCCACTCCGCTGTTATCTCACTTGATGCCCAGCAGGCCTTCGACCAGGTAGAATGGAGATACATGTTCGCTGCACTCAGTAATTTTGGCTTTGGGTCAAAATTTATGAATATAATAAAAATGCTTTATGCCAGTCCCCGATCCTCTGTGCTAAAAAATCATGACAGGTCCCCCTCATTCCTGTTGCACCGTGGCACTAGGCAGGGCTGCTGTCTCTCCCAATTGCTTTTTGCTTTAGCTCTAGAACTGCTAGCCATAGCCATTAGAGCTAACCCCCAGATCTCTGGTATTAGGTGTGGCACATCCGAGTGTACCATCGGTCTGTATGCAGATGATGTCATTTTGACTCTTTCAGATGTAAAGTCATCTCTTACACCCCTTCTTAACCTGATAGATCGCTTTGGGCAACTCTCTGGGTTCACTATTAACTGGGAGAAATCTGTGTTCATGCCTTTGGGTGATGGCCTTGACCCCATTTTTCTTCAAAATTTGCCTTTCAGAGTTTCCCATGACCAATTTTCTTATCTGGGGATTATTGTCCCCAGAAATCCCAAACTTCTTTTTAATCTGAACTATATGGATTTGATAGGTAAGCTTAAGGGCCTGATAGACAAATGGAAACTTCTTCCCTCTCATTAATTGGACGTGTCAACATTGTGAAAATGGTTGTGCTCCCTAAATTCACTTATCTCTTTCAGAATGTACCCATCTTTCTTACTTCCTCCTTTTTCAAGATGTTGGACTCTATTATCATGTCCTTCATCTGGGCCTCTAAGCCTCCTCGTATATCTAGGATCCACTTGCAGAAGCCGACAGAAGAGGGTGGTTTGGCTCTCCCTGTTTTCCGACATTACTACTGGGCCTGTAATGCCAGATCCTGGCTTTTCTGGAATTTGTCCATAGTTGGGGGTGCAGAGGAGTGTAGGTCCAAACCTAGATGGGCTGAGATTGAGCTAAGTAGTGCTTTATCATTCACTGGTGCCTCATTGTCAGCTATTCTATTTTCAAAATTTGATTTTAAAATGAAACCCCTGCACAGCAATTTTTTGTTTTACAACTCAATAAAGATCTTAAAGCAAATTAAGGGAATCTTAAGACTCCCTACAACATCTAAATATGCTCCCATTTATCAGAACCCCTGTTTTAAGCCTGGATTGATGAATGCCGTTTTTAAGCAATGGTCAGATGTTGGTTTAACTACTATTAGGGATCTGTACATTGACAATCATTTTGCCTCTTTCATTGAACTCCAAAAAAGTTTGGACTCCCTGCTACTCATTTTTTTCATTACTTACAAATTAGGAATTTTGTTAAGCGTTCACTTCCCGGTCTTGAGGTGACCTCAACACAACATGTCTTCTATGATATTATGATCAAACCTCCCACCTCTAAACACTTGATCTCTCAGCTGGTCAACCTCTTTTCTGCGGCAACACCCTCTCGCCATATAAAGGAGGCATGGACTGAAGACACCGGGGTAGCAATTACTGATGATCTTTGGGAAAAAGGGTTAAACAGGATTAAAAAATGTTCCATTAATTCTCGACTACAGCTCATTCAGTTTAAAGTAGTTCATAGGTTGCACTACTCTAAGAAAAGGTTGAATAAAATATTTCCTGCTGTTTCTCCCACTTGTGATAAATGCAAATCAGCTGTGGGAACTCTTGCACATCTTTTCTGGTCTTGCTCTAAGCTTACAAGTTTTTGGCTTGACATTTTTCAATTTTATGGCATTGCATATGGAAGGCAACTGGCTCCAGACTGTCTTTTAGCAATACTGGGCTGTTCTAATGTCTCTCTGACACTCCCCCCAGCTCTACAACAAGCACTCATGTTCGGCATGGTCATTGCTAAACGGGTTATTTTAAGGGAATGGAAGTCTTCTTCCCCTCCCTGCTTCAGAAGGTGGCTGAATGATATGGTGTCTTGTTTACATCTCGAAGAAATTCGTTTTTCTATGTCCAATTCCCTAGACAGATTTAAAAAAATTTGGGGCCCCTTCTTAGAACATATTAGCCAGGAGAGACCACTAACCGATGGCTGAGCACTTTATCTCTTTTTAATTTTGCTTTGCTGTTTTGCTTTGGATACACATGTGATGAGTCTTTGCCTTCTCCCTTCTGCCCAGGCCTCATGGACTTAATTTCTGGCCTTTTCTCTATTTTTGGACATTCTTGTACCTCTTGTTTAATTGACATGTATTGTATATCTATTCATATTTTCATTTCTCATTGGATAATCGCTGGCTGTATTGTCTGTTGATGTTTTTTGTTTTTGTTTTGTTTATTGGTTTTGTTTTATCTTTTTTTTCATTATATACTGTGAATTGTTTGTCTGAACATACTCTAAAAACTTCCATAAATAAAATTTACAAAAAAAAAAAAAAATAATAATAATAATAATTACTGTGTTTATCTGGCCCACTTTAAACCCTGGTTACTCTATACTTTTAAATTACTGGTAATTCCCCTTCATGCACAGATGAAACAAATAGACTTCTGTATCACAATAAAAACCCTGACAGACCACAGCAGAGACACAACAGTGCTATATGATTGAAAGATGCATTTGGTTATGATTTGGTGAAACAGACTTGATCTTTTCTGCTTTCTGTCCCCGTTGCAATTGGCCTACTTGCTCCAACAGGAAAAGTCTGCTCAAGTAGGCCTACAAGTTTCAGTATTAAAGTAGGCTCCAATGTCTTAGACCATTCTTTAAGCTTGTCGGTGTGGACCAAATATACTTCACTGTACTATTCGTAAATAAATAAAATATAGTATGTAAAGGTAAGCTTCAAATATATTTCCTCAGTTCTGGAATAATACACGTATATTCGTAGTACACTTGTAGTTTCTCCTGTTTCAGGGCAGAGAGCTCTGTTCAAGAAAACCATCGATTAAAAACAATCAAGTCTTCATGTCACTAATCAGACAGCAGTGATCAAGCCTAACTGTCATCAATGAATGTATCAGTTCCTGTACCATATAGAATATAACGGAGTAATGTCACACGTCACCACTCAGCAGGATCTCCGGGACAGGCTTTGAGAGGAGGCAGTCTCCGTGTCCATCCGCCTGGAGGTGTGCTGGTATATCATTACTGTTGTTAAATTACCTGCTGACAGGGCAGCACATGAGGAGGGGGCGTGCCTCTGAAGGACCCTTTTGTTTACTACACAAACCATAGACATAAGAAAGAGTGGACGCCTCATCGACCGCTACGAGCTATTGGCGCTGGCGAGCCGTCGGGCCGCCATCTTGGTCCGGTCAGCCACTCAATTCAGTGTAATTTATTTGCCTGGCAAAATGATGTGTCAGCGCCTTTAATCCATCATAATTTCATATATACTAAACTGATTTTCACGTTTTTTTCCTCCACATGTCATACATGTAGGTATGATAGGACACATGGTTCGGCGTATTTTCGCTGTCTCGAAGGTAATACGGGTTTACTATTTACACTTTCTGATGTGTGGCATATCTCATACATAGGCCTATATATATCTATCTATCTATCTATCTATCTATCTATCTATCTCTCTCTATATATATATATATATATATATATATATGTGTGTGTGTGTGTGTGTGTGTATATATATATATATATATATATATATATATATATATATATATATATATATATATATATATATATATATATATATAGATATGGGTAATTCTCCAACTACAGTCAAATTTGGTTGTGCAATTTTTCATAAAATCCAACACATATTTTTAGAAATATTTTGAGTTGTTCTACTTCACCACAATATGAACAAACATTAACTGATCGTGGTTGTAATAAAATTACATAAATATTATATATTTTTTGTTGTTTTAGTCCGACATTCATAGGAAATACATCATTTCCATCACACCACAAAATAATGTTTTTTCAAAAAAACTACTTGCATTATCCATCCTTTCAAAATATTAAATTAAATGTCATCAATAGATATACCCATATTTGTTACTGTACTTATTTTAAGTATTAAAAAGATAATATTTTCTCATTATCTAGATGGCAAATGCCTTTTTTATGACTTATGGAGTCTTTTAATTGAGTTTTACATGGAATGTGCATACGTTTTCCCAACCTAGGCATTAATTGTAACCATTAATGCATAGTTTTCAAAACTCCTAAACATCATTCATGTAGCTGTGCTATTAGTATGAATTTTGTGTAAAAATATGTGTTGTGATGGACATGACTGTGTGGTGAAAAAGACAGCAAGTGTTGGAAATGACGTGACACAGATCATTGTTGAACATCAGTCACTTTTATTGTTTTTACATCAAGTGACATTATTTTTGGAATTTCATTTTGTTTTTTGCGGATCTGATTTTATCCTTTCTCTATATGCTTGTGATCTCTCTGCTGTGGTCTTGCAGGCCATTTAAAAAACAAATGGTATCACATTGAAATATCTATTCTACTCTTGTAGTTTGTGTATTTACGAAGTATGAAATAATGTATGAAATGTTTTGCATAGTTTAATACAAAACATTTTAAGTGATCTAAGCCTAATAAATGCATTTATGTCATTTCCATCACAACATGTCTTTTCCATCACAATAAATAAAGTGATGGAAATGACTGTTGTGGAAATGACAATGTTTAGCATTTTTTTAAAAATCTTGTGACATGTTAGCATGCTAATCTCTGTTTTACAATTAGCATAAAATAAATCCAAAATACACAATATAAACTGATTTTTTTTCATTATTAGTACATTCAAAGGAAACACGAGCTGTCTGGAAATTATGACTAATAAACCTACTCTTGGTTTTGCAAAACTTTACCTTGTTTTTGCCTTTTTCTGTTGCTTCCATGGCACTTAAACTGCTCTACAGCCATAAGCTCTCCTGTCACATGGCAACTGATGTGGTTGGAAGTACACAGATTATAAAAACAATCTCTGACGTTATATTTTGTGGTGTGTGGTGGAAATGACAGTAAACCCTAGGGACAAGTGTTCTTCTAATAAAAAATAAATAAAAGAATTATATGTCTTACAAGCTAATGATATGTTTCATTAAAATAAGGACTTCTTGTGTCATTTGTCAATAAAAATCCTTTCAAATCAGAATTATTTTTAATCTTATGAGGGACTGAGAGTCCAAAATCTGGTTATGGGTCATAGGTCATATAGCAAAAAGCACTCATATAAAACTATATTAACCACACTTACACAAATATGAATGTGAAAACATGAAACAGAAGAGTAAGCAGAATGTGTACTTCTCAATTTTAATAAGTCAAAAAATAAAGAAACAATACATATAGGATATATAAATATTATAATAGGTAGAAGGCATACATTAGAAAAAAGTAAATTCTGTATCTATCTAGCTATGTATAGGCTATATGTATATATATATATATATATATATATATATATATATATATATATATATATATATATATATATATATATATATATATATATATATATATATATATACACACACACACACATATATATATATATATGTGTATATATATATATGTATATATATATATATATATATATATATATATATATACACACAATATACATATACATACACATATGTATTTATATATTTATATACACGTGTGTGGTTTGTAAATTACCTGTCATACAGATATGCCACACATCAGAAAGTTCTATTACTGTCAAGCTCACTAAAATTACGCTGAACCATGTGTCTTATATCATACCTATATGTATGATATGTGCAGGAAAAATAACACTTGTGAAATCAATTCAGTTTTCATGGAGTTATGATGGATTAAATGCGCTGACACTTCAATGTGCCTGGCAAATACATTTCCCTGAGCGGAGCGGCTGACCGGACCAAGATGGCGGCCGTATTTCTCGCGCCACGCCTGCCAATGAGGCGTCTACTCTTTCTTATGTCTATGACACAAACTCCCCCCGAATCCATATTACACACAAAAATAAGCCATTTACACCCATTTACTCAGTGCACTATGTCATTTAGAGTGACAACGTAAATGTTTGAAGAATTCCAAACTTCTTAGACGGCGTAAATATACGGAGGGAAATATAAAGGTAACTACGTAGGTGCCTGATTAAAATGACAAACTTGTGACGTAGTCAGTGTCAGCCTGGGGGGTATTCCACTGAAAAAGGCTGGGCTGATGTCAGAAAGCTTCATCTGAGCTGCATCACTCTCCTCTGACGAGCTCAGCTGAACTTCACAGACCCTCATTCTGGCCAGGCCGATCCCTAACCCTGTCCGGGGGAGAGAGGAAGCCCTGACGAGTCGATTATCGAAATGACGAGTTCATCTCAAAACCATAGACTGTAAAATATAATACATCCATGCTCAAAACCAAGAGCAGAGACGTCTTCCTCCTCATGCAGTTGTATGAGGACACAGGCAGGGCAACAAAGTTGAGATCAATAAAGCCAGAGACGCTGCCTGGCAAAGCACTACGACCGTTTAAAGCATGTTATTATAATAATGCACTAGCCTGAGCACACACACATGTCTGCGAGGTTAGATTTTCAGAGGGCATGATTTTTAACCCTGATTGAGGTTCTGCTGTGGTTGACGACTTTTTTTTTCTCAGCATGAAGCCCCCCACACTACTGTGGCCCTGAGATCGATCTTAATGAAAATAAAGCATTTAAAAACCTGCTGGAAGAATTTGATTATGTATTTTGCACATTTGGATCTTAATGAGGTTTTAAGTAGAGCTACAGTATGCAATCCTGCAAGACGGGGGAGTGCGACAAGCACTTTGAAAAGGTAATTTATTAAAAACAAGTAAACTGAAATAGGCTGTTTATCAGCTGATCAAAAGTTTAAGACAAAAAAATAACAAAAAGCTCTCCAAACCAGATCAGAAATTAATTAATTAACCGGTTGTGAATATTAAAACTTTAGTTACTTAACTTTTGTTCATTATATCTACACCCTGATTATCAAGTATCCCCTTTGCTCTGTTCTACAGCTCTAATTTTAGAAAAATAGGTTTCACTGTATTTTATGATTTTTGTTGTATTGACGAATATTAATCAACAGGTTATGAATATTAAAACTACAAAAACCTAACTTTTGTTTGTTATATTGACACCAAAGTCATTCTGATGATACGCTCAAAAATCATATAAAATACGGTAAAACCGATTTTTCAAAAGTTATTGTTGAAGAAAACAGCAAAGGGTGTACGATCATCAGAATGACTGGTGTCAATATAACGATCAAAAGTTAAGTTATTAAAGTTTTAATAGTCATAACGTATTAATATTCGTCAATACAACAAAAATCATATAAAATACAGTGAAACCTATTTTTCTAAAATTAGAGCTGTAGTACAGAGCAAAGGGAATGCTCAATCATCAGAATGACTTTAGTGTCAATATAACGAACAAAAGTCAAGTTAAAGTTTTTGTGGCCATTACATATTTATAAATAAACGTTGATACAAAAAAATCACATACATTGCATTGATGCCTATTTCTCTACAATACCAGCTGTAGCACAGAGAATAACAGATGTCTGATCCTCAGTTTGGTGTCACTACAGTGAACAACAGTTAATTACTACAACTTTTATTGTCCTTACACATTAATTCAAACAATTCAATAAATTAAATCAAAACTTTTTTGCTAAAGTAACAGCTTCAGTTCAGAGTAAAGGAGATCACTTTTCATGTTTTGTTCTCATTTTGTTGGTAGGTTTTATAACTTTGATGGCATTTGCTGTATATTCAGTGATCCCGCCCTGTAATGTATTTTAATTCATAACTCTTGAGAAATATTACCTGCAGTATGAATTACATGTGGTGTTTGTTGTGGTTTGACCTTTCTTCTGATACGGTTATTTCCCGATCCCTAAGCCACCAAGCTTTCACCGGCAGCGTATTGAGACCAATTGAAATTGTGTGGCTCGGATGACGGCTCGTTCAGAGAAAAATGAGGTTGCAGCTCACAGTCTTTGTGATAGTGATTAGAAAGAGGGGTCTGGATTGTAAGTAAATTGTTTTATTCATGAGTTATTGACACATTAGAATATCTTTCCAACTTTACCCAAGTTACCGACTTTTACCCAAGTGAAAGTAACACACACACACACACGCCACAGCTCAGTCACACTAACCGTGCTGTCATTGTTGTCGTGTAAAGGATGATTCTGATCCCAGCCTCTTTGTTGAGAAGTCGTGGACTGTACTGAACTGCTGAACTGAGATCTAGTACAGTATCATCTCCTTTTATAGCATTGTAGGCTTTGTGGTCATGTGAGGCTGTTTCTCATGAGAAAGATGGACTTGCACCTGCAGAGTTCATCAGGTTCACTTATGGGAAATTCTCAGACCAAGAGGGCTATCTGCGGTCAAGCAGTGAGTGAGAAAGCAGTCTCTAGCAAGGAGGGGCTGAGCAGAGTTTACACACAGGTCATGGAGGGTTACCTGTGGGATGTTGTAACCTTTTTGTTTAGAGCATTTCTATTAAGGTGCTTCAGAAAGTCTTGATGAGAAACTTCTGATAAAAAGGGAAAACAGAGAAAAGTTGTGCATGAACTGTCTGTGAATGGGTGAGGGTGCAGAGGAAAGGTTTCTCTGAAGGGGCAATACAGAGAAACATACAAATATATCAATACTGAGACCAAAAGCTGACTAGGTACTCATATTAATTTGTTTATTCCTGAAATGATCTTAAACCTAATATTTTGTTGTGGTCACAGGATGGCTGAATTGGTCCGAAAAAAAAAAGAGTTTCAACCAACTGCTTACTGTGGTAAGTTCCAAAGTGCATGTTAAACATTATTTAAATTTATTAAGAATGAAAAACACATATTATTACAGCATCTTGGAATATATTATTTAATTTAAGCATTTAATTATTTATAGTTGTAAATGTTTTAATTGAAATGCTTAATTTTTTTATGCTAGTTAAGAGCAATAAAATAAACAGGTGGGGAAGTTATTTCACAGAAGTACCAACCTTAAAATGATAAAGCAATGTGTTCAAAGCAAAATTAAAAATGATAAAACTGCTGGTTGAAAACATATTTGATAAACCAGTTGGTGATTTTCATTTATTTTATGATTGAAGTAGTTATAGTAACAGTGCTGCTTGACATGGCTTTAAAATTACACAATATCAAAGTTTATGTTAAGTAGTAATTTACAATCAAATAAATAAAACAGATTAAATATTATTACTTTACAAAACCTTTACAGAAACTATTAAACTTTTTTCAAGGTCTAGTTTGTAATTTGATTTTAAACCTTGTCACTGTATAGAAATAGATGTTGAAAAGTGAATATTTTTACTGTTTGCATATGAAAGTTTCAATTCTGGTATCCTGACAACCTTACTGGACTCTTAAATAGTTGGCAAAAAGCATACTGTAAGAATATCTCATACATACATCGTGCAGTTTAGCATCTTCAGCCAGTACACCAGTTGGTGTCGGTGTTGTCATTAAATGTTTGGAGTGCTGAATTGGTTGTCTTTAGGGGCACATGTTTAGTCATGAGGTTAAATACTGTGATCTCCCTCAACATCATCGTGCAGGCTTGTTATTTTACACTCAAAACAATGAAACATTGACTTAAATTAAACTTATGTCAACTGGAAATACTTTTGATGGTGTGTGTGTTTCTGAGCCAACATGATTTCTAAGTGTTTACATGAGATGCATATTGTTGATTTTCAATTTTTGTATGTATTTTATTAAGGTTTCAATGTTAAAAGTACAAGAAGTGCCATTGTTGTACACAAAATAAGAAAATATGAGACAGAATATGAGACATTTGATGTTGATTATGTTTTAAACTTGGTTCAATATTAATCATTTGTACTCTAAGATTGTGGTCTTAACAGTTTCTGCCTTTCTTTCAATCAGTTCCTTTATTTTCATACTCTGATCCGGAACATTTTCATAATACACCAGCTCTTCTAAGATGAGCCTTTTGTAGTCCTCCTTCGGGAAATTTCTAGTTTCATCACAGCAGTACTATCTGCCATAACATGATGATGTAGTATAATGAAAGTATATTCGGATTCTCCCTGCACAGCAGTTTTCCTTTCCTAAGTCCTTCTGATGTCTCCTTTCTCCTTAACCTCATGACATTTTCCATAGGGGTTAAGGAAAAGTAGATAAGAAATGGCTTAAGAGGTGACAAATCTCACCGCAGCCATTATATACATTGATGTCTCATTGAGCGGGTTGGCCGTTACAGCGATGCGTCAGCGTGTCGGCCTTATTGGATGTGGCAGATCTTCCCTTCAACTAATGCAAGGAAATGGACCCAGCTTCATAATCACCTTTCTACAAATTAATTTACGTTAGTGTACTTATTCACCCATTCATAAAGACACACACATTTATTTTGAAAACAAACAGGCAATAAAAACAATCTTGGTGACCTTTAATGTACTGATGATGCAGCGAGATGAGGAGTAACACCTCTATGTCATAAGGGGCAGTCGGGCAGTCACGGGTGGCCTTTTCCTACACCTCTTCCACTTCTTCCTTTGTGGAGCAAACACGAATTAAATGTTTGTTTGGTGCCTGCGTGTGCAGAGAGTAGTTCCGGGTTTCATCATAAGGTAAGCATGCTCATTATCTGGCTCGTTCCATTCATTTACAGTGCTGTGAAAAAGTATTTGCCCCCTTCCTGATTTCTGTGGTTTTGGCATATTTATCACTCGCAAAGGTTTCAGATCATCAAACCAATTTTAATATAATGCAGAGGCAACCCAAGGAAATACAAAAGCAGTTTCTAAAAGATGATTCAATTAATTAAGGCACAAAAAAAATCCAAACCCATCTGGTCCTATGTGAAAAACTAATTGCCCCTTGAACCTAATAGCGTGTTGTGCCACCTTTGGCAGCAATAAGTGAAATTAAGCATTTGCGATAATTGGTGATGAGTCTTTCACACCACTGTGGAGGAATTTTAACCCACTCTTCTTTGCAGAATTGTTTCAACTCTGCCATATTGGAGGGTTTTCTAGCTTGAACTGCCCGATTAAGGTCACACCCCATCTCAACGGTATTTAAATCTGGACTTTGACTTGGCCACTACAAAACCTTAATTTTGTTTTTTTTGAGCCATTCAGAGGTGGACTTGCTGGTGTGTTTCGGATCGTTGTCCTGCTGCATGATCCAAGAGCGCTTGAGTTTGAGGGCACAAACTGATGGCCAGAAGGTCTCCTTCAGGATCCTCTGGTAAACAGCAGGATTCATTTTTCTGTCAATCACAGCAAGTTGTCCTGGTCCTGAGGCAGCAAAGCAGCCCCAGAACATCACACTGCCACCACCATGCTTCACTGTTGGCATCATGTTCTTTTTATTAAACGCTGTGCCATTTTTACGCCAGATGTAACAGGCTGCACACCTTCCAAAAAGTTCCATTTTTGACTCATCAGTCCACAGAATGTTTTTCCAAAAGTCACGAGGATCTTCAAGATGCTTTTTGGCAAATGTGAGACGAGCCTTTGTGTTCCTTTGTGACAGCAGTGGTTTTCGCCTGGGAACTCTGCCATGGATGCCATTTTCGGCCAGTGGCTCTCTCATGGTGGAGTCAATCAATCTTTATTCAATCAATCTTTATTTGTATAGCATCAATTCATAACAATTGTTTTCTCAAGACACTTTACAGGAGAGCATAAAGCTCTTCATATTATGGATACACATATATGCATTGATACATTTATACATATAAAATACACATATACATATATATACAAATATATACATCCAACACCAACATGAATCCATATAGCCGATCATGAATCCCTCCATCATGGCGACAAGAAAAAACCTTCTGTTAAGCAGCAGGAAATCTTGAATGTGGATCCCAGTCTCATGATGAACAGCAAATCCACAACATGCTGTGATGGTGTGAGGGCGAAGGAAGGGAGGTAAGAGGAGACAAGTGGACTAAAGTAAGAACTAAAGTTAGGGACAGATCCATGAACCATAGACCTGTCGTCTGATTTATTAGAGGTTAGCCTCTTGAGATGCTACATCTCATTTTCAGGAGGGTCCTCATGTCTGAATGGTTGTGGTGATCAATTTATAGAAGTATAATCAATGATATTCTTACTGAAAATAAGAATTTATGGTAGTGACAAACTCATGGGTGCCCAGACCACAAGGTCATCCCTACCATATTTGCCTCCATTAAATATTAATGTGTTAAAGGCCTCTTGAGATGTGACATCCCATTTTCAGAGGGACCTCATGCCTATGTGGTAATTAAATATAGTGTAGATGTATCGATCATGGATATGGAGATCATGCTAATATCTACATTAACAGCTGTAGTGATAATGGGAATGGAGTGTTTCTAATAATATGGCCAACTATGTGTCATGTTTATAATTGTAGTTTTGAGGCTTCGTGACTCCACAGCAGCAGGCAGGCTCCACCAAGGATCCCGGGCCACCTACAAGACAAGAGCCAGAGACGAGTACAGGAGCAAACAAAAGGGGCAAAGGCAGATGTGGAGAGAGAGTGAGAGTGATAGAGCCCAAAAATAGTCAGTACACGTGCTGCAGCATTTTGGACCAGCTGAAGTGTCTTAAGCGACTTGCTGGGACAGCCTGAAAGCAGAGAATTACAATAGTCCAGTCTAGAGGTAACAAAAGCATGGACTAGCTTTTCAGCATCGCTCTGGGACAGGATAGGCCTGATTTTAGCGATGTTACGAAGATGAAAAAGGGCTGTTTTTGAAATTTGCTTTATATGAGAGTTAAAAGATAAATCCTGATCAAATAGCACTCCTAGATTTCTAACAGTTGTGCTTGGTGCCAGACTAATGCCATCTATGGCAGTTAAATCACTAGAAAAGGAATCTCTTAAGTGCCGAGGGCCCAGCACAATGATCTCTGTCTTGTCTGAGTTAAGAAGAAGAAAATTTCTGGCCATCCAGGTTCTGATGTCCTTTAAACAGGCATCTAGTTTGTCGAAGTGGTTTGTCTCACCTGGCTTCAGTGATACATAAAGCTGTGTATCATCAGCGTAACAGTGAAAATTAACAGAGTATTTCCTCATGATATCACCAAGGGGTAGCATATATATAGAGAAGAGAATTGGACCGAGCACCGAACCTTGAGGAACTCCATAACTTACTATAGTGTACACAGAGGACTTGTTGTTCACGAGTACAAACTGATATCTATTAGATAAGTAGGACTTAAACCAATTTAAGGCAGTCCCTGTAATCCCAAGTAACATCTCCAATCTCTGTATAAGAACATCATGGTCAATGGTGTCGAAAGCAGCACTAAGATCTAACAAAACAAGAACAGAGAGAAGTCCTTCGTCTGAAGCTGAGAGTAGATCATTGGTTACTCTAACTAGAGCAGTCTCTGTGCTGTGATGAGCTCTAAACCCTGACTGAAAGTCCTCAAGCAGGCTATTGTCTTGAAGGAAGTCACCTAGCTGTTCAGCTACTACTTTCTCCAGGATCTTTGAGGCAAATGGAAGGTTAGAAATAGGCCTGTAGTTAGCTAATGTTCCTGAATCGAGGTTAGATTTTTTAAGGAGGGGTTTGATTACTGCTGTTTTAAAAGACTGTGGTACGTAGCCTGTTGATAGAGATATATTTACTGTCTCCAGCAACAATGGACACACTAGAGGAAAGACCTCCTTAAACAACTTAGTTAAAAGGCAGGTTGATGACTTAGAGGAGGAGACGAGAGAATTTAGCTCCTGAAGGCTAATCGTAGAGAATCTGTCTAACTTGGGTCTAACTACTACTACATTTAAAGGTACGGCAGGTTCAGCTGGAGATAAAGAGTTGCTAATTTTATCTCTAATTTTCAGAATTTTATCATTGAAAAAGTTCATAAAGTCCTCACAGCTCAGGGTTAGAGGAATCACAGGCTCAATAGAGCTCTGACTCTGTGTCAGCCTGGCTACAGTGCTGAAAAGGTATCTGGGGTTGTTTCTATTTTCTTCAATAAGTGAGGAGTAGTAGGCAGCTCGAGCACGTTTTAAGGCTCTCATGTAGTTATTATGACTCTCTCGCCATGTATACGCGACTCTACCCTTTTATCAGAGCGCCACATTCTCTCTAATTTATGGGTTGTTTGTTTAAGTGTACGAGTTTCTGAGTTAAACCAAGGAGCTGTCCTCTGACGTTTAATTCTTTTTTGTCTCAGTGGGGCAATTGAGTCCAAAGTGGATCTTAGTAGACTGGCTGAGTCATCAACAAGTTGATCCAGCTGAGGGGGGCTAAAGCTAATATCACAGGTATTGGTTGGCCAATTTATTGAGCTTAAGGCAGTAGGAATGGTGTCTTTGAATTTAGCCATGGCACCAGTGGACAGATTTCTACTGCTCACAATTTTGCTGCAAAATACCGAATCTTCCAGGAGGATGCTAAAAGTTACTAAGAAGTGTTCGGATAAAAATGGATTTATTTATTATGGATTTATTAGGAACACTCCATTCCCATTATCACTACAGCTGTTAATGTAGATATTAGCATGATCTCCATATCCATGATCGATACATCTACACTATATTTAATTACCACATAGGCATGAGGTCCCTCTGAAAATGGGATGTCACATCTCAAGAGGCCTTTAACACATTAATATTTAATGGAGGCAAATATGGTAGGGATGACCTTGTGGTCTGG
Organism: Scarus forsteni; assembly: GCA_036419115.1. Lineage (NCBI taxonomy): Eukaryota > Metazoa > Chordata > Actinopteri > Labriformes > Labridae > Scarus > Scarus forsteni. The sequence continues at coordinate 249,192 of JAZDUH010000092.1, read as the reverse complement.
GCACCCATGAGTTTGTCACTACCATAAATTCTTATTTTCAGTAAGAATATCATTGATTATACTTCTATAAATTGATCACTACAACCATTCAGACATGAGGACCCTCCTGAAAATGAGATGTAGCATCTCAAGAGGCTAACCTCTAATAAATCAGACGACAGGTCTATGGTTCATGGATCTGTCCCTAACTTTAGTTCTTACTTTAGTCCACTTGTCTCCTCTTACCATCACAGCATGGTGTGGATTTGCTGTTCATCATGAGACTGGGATCCACATTCAAGATTTCCTGCTGCTTAACAGAAGGTTTTTTCTTGTCGCCATGATGGAGGGATTCATGATTGGTTATATGGATTCATGTTGGGTGTTGGATGTATATATTTGTATATATATGTATATGTGTATTTTATATGTATCAATGCATATATGTGTATCCATAATATGAAGAGCTTTATGCTCTATTGTAAAGTGTCTTGAGATAACAATTGTTATGAATTGGCGCTATTCAAATAAAGATTGATTGATTGATTAAACCAAAATCTGTAGTTCTGACAGTTTTTATCGTGAAAACCTACTATTTTTACCAGTTATTATTTATACCAGTTAGGCTATTTATTATCATTTATACCAGTCCACATCCAATTCACTGCGAGAAGTCATAAAGCTCATTAGTCAATGCCCAAAAATATCAGATTACTCAATAAACTGGGCCAAAACTACCATCCTACCACTGAGTGAGGTGGACTGGATGGCTGCATCACCACATGCACCCCCTCCCGTATCTGTTGACAACAACGATTACATGCCTGCTCAGCTGTCAGAGTTGTTCACATAAAATTTCACTCCATTACTCAAAAACATGTAAGATGATCTTAACCGCAGTGTTATGCCCGCCGCCACGCCCCCTCCTCTCTCGTTCTAACCTCTCTGTCAGTGCTTGTGTGTGTGTGTGAGTCCATGAGTGAAACGGCAGATCAAAGATCGTTGGGCGATCAGGAGCAGCTGTGGAGGATGTGGCAGCCAATCGCTCTGCTAGAGGAAGGCCATCCTTCACTATAAGAAGCTCCAGAAGCCCATGGACGTTGAGCTTCTCAACAGAGCCTGCACTCTTAGAGAGAACCTGTTAGAGCAAGAGTTTTGTATTGTACCTTGTGTGTTATTCTGAGGTCCCGTATTTTTAAGGGCATTAGTTTAATTGTTTCTCTTCTGTATATAGTTATTTAGGTTATCCTTTTTGGACCATTTATCTTTGTTCCTGAAATGTTCTCATTGTGGTCCTTAGTTTGGTGTTTAGGTTGTGTATTTTATTTCTACTTGTATTCCTTAGTTTGCCCTTTTCGACCTCATTTTGTTATTCTTACCTCCTTTGCTTTATAAATAAATAACTTTTATTTAAACCAATCAAAATCTGGCTATGTTACTTCCCTTTTCCCCAACGAGATGGGGTTGTAACATGCAGGATGAACTTGCCACTTTCACCCACTGGCAGAATAGAAACAGTCAAAATTACTACCCCAAATCAAGGAACTCTTCACAATGACTCCAACTCAACCTACCACCAACTGGCTTCATTTACTGGACTCAAATTCTACTGGAAAAATAAAATCAAACTCTTTACATTACAAAAATGCAAAAAAAAAAAAAAAAAAGCAGGTGGCCTAGAGGCACCCTTTTTTTTTTTTTTACAACCAATTACAATAGAAATATAAATTGATTAATCAAACATCAAACCCTCACTGACCTCCATTTCTCAGTTAAGGCTTAAAACGTCACAGTGCATTCAACAACACCGTTATCTCAACAACTCTGACAGCTTGGTTGAAAATCAAGAAGCTCTTCAAATCCACATTATCCTCCAGTAAACACACCCCTTGTCAGAATGACCCCAGCTTCACACAGAAAAAAATCACCCCTAGATTTCATAACTGGAGAGAAAAAGGAGTCACTCACTTGCAAAATATCCTTCAGAAGGACAAAATGACCTCATCTGAAAACTCAGTCACACACGTCTTTGGGACTAACCAGTATCTACAATATTTTCAATTAAAATCTGTTCTCAAATCAAAAATCAATATAATGAAGAACAACCTACAACCTTTAGTAGTAACTGAAGAATTATTTGAGAAAAAAACACAGGAAAACTACAATCCTGAATATACAGACAATTATTAAACCAAAATACATTCATATCACTTCCCACACAAAAATGGGAAAGTGACCTTCTGGTCCGTCCCAATACTGATTACTGGTCACAAATCTGCTGAAACACTTTACAGTGTCAAAAAACATAAATGAAAACTCAGAACCATAGAACACTTTAACTCTTTTAACACATTAAAAACATTAATGGGACTCACAGACACAGACATTTGCTCATCACATATGGTAAACACCAGGACCAGAGCCCTCAGAGTCCTGAAGGTGGTCTCTTCGCAGACCCTGGAGATGATGACCTTTTAATTGATATGATTGTGATTTACTTTTTTAAAATTATTTTTGTATTTTTTCCTTTGGCTTTCTTCTTCCTCTCTTTATGGTCTTTTTTGGCGTTCTTGTATGTGTGTGTCAATATATCAACAGATATACACCTTTTGTTTCTCCTCTCAAACTCACACACACACACACACACACACACACACACACACACACACACACACACACACACACACACACACACCCACACAAAGACACACATGCACCCACGTCATCATCAAAACGATTAAGCTAAACTATTACACCCAACTCTTTGAGTATAGTCTTTGGTTGTCTGTCTGGTTTATTGTCCTGCATAGAGCTATTCTTCGCTTGTGTCCCACCTTGACTTTGTTTTGTCTTTTGCTGCATCACGTGAAATAAAACATAAAAAATCAAACTACCTGTCCTTCATTTCTAAAATACTTTTTAGAATATCAGTTTTATCAATAAGATATTCTGATTCTCTGAGTAAATTCAAAACTGAATCTCGTGTTAAAACCTGTAGAGATGATCTGTGGCATCCTCTAGTTCAAAATTCAAAAACACAACCTAGATAGACAAACTCAGCCATCAGGATTCAGAGAGCCCAGCAGCAAAATAAGAAACAATTCATGCCAAGAGTCTTTTTGTGCATGTGAGTTGTTACATTGATAATTCAAGTGGTTCAATTTCTTTAAATTTTTAAGAAGGAAAAATTCTGTAAGTAAGCTTCTGACTATGACACTGCACTTAGCAAAGAGGCCACTATAAATAAAGTTCCCCAAGCTGGCATGGCACAGAGGGAAATTTCACAAGTCCAGAAGTGGCTGTGACTGAAAGAGGAAACAATGGTGATGAGCAAAAACAAAACTCCTCTTCATTTACTTACACACACTCAAAACCACATCCTCTCCTGGTAAGAAACAAGCTCCTCCCACTTCACATAAAATAGATGACAGTTCTCGTTTATGAAAATTACATGTAAATCAGGACATAAGTTTAGAAAAGCTTAGTCAGTTCCAGGAAAACTGAAATCAGATTATTCAGTTTATGGCATGATGGTTCAGACACCTGCTACCATCAGTCAGAGGAACTGGTGCACCTGACAGGTGAAGGTACTCCTGCAGCTTTTGGAGAGATACAATGGAAAAATAATATATATCAACAATAAAAATGGACAACAACAGGCCAAAGACCACAATGTGTGGTGGGTATGTCAGGGTAAATTATGGCTGTAGTGACCGTTTGTTTAAATAGCTCAAAGGAAATTGAAATATCCAACTGAAACTTTAACCAAAGTTAATGGATCACTGATGCCCCATGGGGATATGATTTACACAGGCAAAAGTTCTGTGCTTTCTAATGGTTATTTTTTGGCAAACAAGCAAACAAAAGAACAAAGGAGATCACGGCCCTCGCTGCAGCCCTCACGCTGGAAAAAAAAAAAACATCAGCCCACCCAGGTGGATCTAAATAACATCACCTAAACTAGAAAAGCACTCGGAGAGCGCAGACCTCCAGCAGCACCACAGTTCTCAGTCATATTGTGATTTTTACCATAAATATTAGTCCTACCTTTATGTCATGTAAATATTTAGATTCCATGACCATGAAAACATACCATTAGCAAATGGATTCATTGATATCTATTTAAGTTCAGTACTTATTCACAGAAATCACTTTTTTTTGTCATGGCAGATCCAGTTCGTCATAATGGAAACTTAACCTTATGGCAAGTCAAAAATAAACAGCCATAACATTTGATACTGAATATATATCTGGCTTCTCTCAATTCATTAAATTCAAAGAAAGAGGGAGAAAAAAAAGACGAAGAAAAAGGAGATAAAATAAATGTATGTCACTCCGGATTTACCTGCTATTTCCCATATTCCTCTGTTTTAGCCTTTATTTTAACATGATTTAAAAAGATGGAGTACATTATTGCAAGGAGGATGAGGAGGAGACACCGGGAGAGTCTGTATCACTAAAGGTTCTGCTATTTGGCGATGACAAACCAGGAGTGCAGGTGGATCACAGCATTGTGAATGGATAAGCCAGCGGCTGTGTAACTGTCTCTTAATTTTTTTTACTCCTATTAATGACAAAGGAACAGATTACATCTGTCCCGGGAGCTGTCCCACACGGTGACCCACTTCGTGGTTTCCCATGCGCGCCCCGCTGTCCCTTCTCCTGCTGAAGTGAGCGGCTCTGACCGTCTCCGCTGCTGGGTCTTTCCAGCACACTGTTTCCGCGGTGGCGGGGATAATGCAGACCAATCAGACGCTGTGCCTCGGCCGCAGCACATTTAAAGGCGAGGAGAGGCGGTCATTTGATTGGCGAAGACAATCAAATGACCTTGTTAAACCCACTCAGGCCTTTTCTTCGCCTCTCTGGCAATTGTGCTCAGGGGCAGGGAAGGAGGCGTGGATGCGCCTCTGTGCGCCTCCCTGATTCTCGAGTGCTTTCTTTCTTGGCACTGCAGGAAACTTGCAAAGTGCGCTGGTCACACCCTGTCTGCACGGCGAAAGCCAGCGCAGGGCAGGGGCGCCTGCGCCTGGTCTACGAAATTAGAGCCCATTATGTGAAAGATAACATTATTCTTATTACTGAAGTACTTTTTCATCTCAATGAAATTCACCATCATGTGTTATACGTATATCGTTGAAATTCCTTTTTGATGATAAAAAACAAGAGTTGTGTTTGAATAACTTACTGATTAGTTATGTCATTCAAAGATCTTAAACTTTGTTGTTTGATTATAAAACCAGGTCATTATTATTTTACTTTAACAACTGTAAATAAATAACAAGCTATAGATTTTTTTATCCTCAAATGAATGAAATGTTTTAAAGATTCTCAATATTGTTATTACTATAACAATTCATTAACCATAGCCATACAGTTTCATAAACCTTAGAGAACTTTTTCTCTTTGCTTAAACTGCTTGCACTTACCTCCATGATTTAAACTTTAATTCTATTCTAAAAGAACTTTGAAAAAACATGGGAAGCGCATTCAGAATAAAATCTTTGTGTCAACGTGCAGACAGTCTTGTTGTAGTTTGCTCTATAGAAATATAATTAGTACAATAAAATTCTGTAGTTCAGATTGAAAGAAGACAAATTATTTGTCCAGTAAGCAAAATGGAATATTATGTAATATCCCCTCTCTGACGTTTGGGTCCTGGGTGAAGTTGCCCTTTTGTTGTGACTGAAAAGACATAAAATTAGATTGATCATCACACAAACAAAATAATGTAGAAGTGGGATATGTATTTGAAATTTACAACAGTCTATAGTCCTTTTGAGTATTGTGGGCTAAGATTCTCCATCGGAGTTAGTACTTGATGCTTCAATGTCACTGTCCTCAGCAGGGGTGTCTTGTTCTTGGGGTTCAGGAAGCGTGGACACTCCCTTCAAGCTTTCATTGCTCTTAAAGCTTCAGATTTGCTGTTCTAGGATGGCTCCTTCGGACTTGACTTCAACTTGAACTGACTTGAAGTTTCTGGGGGACCTCGGTCGTCGTCTGAAGGTGCGTTCACACCGCAAGCGACCCAGCTACCAAAGTCGCGTCGCCCACAGATGTAGCGTCGCTCGTCCATAAATACCTGTTTGGTCGCCGTTGGCGTCGGCCGTCGGTCGGTGACGTCACGTCCGCTCGAGTTTTACCGCAATCATATCATATATCACATAATAGGATGTATAAGTGGACATTATTCCAGCTGTGTCCTTTTCACTCACTTATCAGACAAAAAACTCTGCAGCTGTGAGTTTACCGCGGTCCGTCTGCAAATGTCCTCACTGAGATTAGTTCCGCCTAGAAGGAAGTCATCCGCCCTGTAGTCCGGATGAATAACGCCACCGTCACACGTACACACACTGCTGATTGGCTGATGCTGCACAGCCACACACGACATCGCCTGAATAGATCAACTTTTTTTTAACTTTGACATTGCGCGACGAGTGAAGCGGTCGTCTTGTCGCCGGCTGTCGCATCGCGGGAGGGTTAGCCCGCCCCATCGTGGCTGTACATTGACTTTGAATGGAGAGTGATGGCCGAGGTAGTACAGGTAGCGTACGGTGTGAACGCACCTTAAAGGTGCGTTCACACCTTAAAGGTGCGTTCACACCGCAAGCGACCCAGCTACCAAAGTCGCGTCGCCCACAGATGTAGCGTCGCGCGTCCATAAATACCTGTTTGGTCGCCGTTGGCGTCGGCCGTCGGTCGGTGACGTCACGTCCGCTCCAGTTTTACCGCGATCATATCATATATCACATAATAGGATGTATAAGCGGACATTATTCCAGCAGTCTCAGTTTCAGGTTTCACTCGGTCTGGGGTACTTTTGGATAGGGTTCTCTCAGCAGATGAGGATTGAGAACAGAAAGTAGAAACGCCTTAGATTCCTTCATCAGTTTTACTTTGATTGTTATGTTGAACTATTGAAAAACAGTCATTCTTTTAGAGTTTAATGCACAGAAAAATTAATAGTTATGGTCAGTTAGAAATCAGTTTAGTATCAATGTATCCTTTCTCAGTTCATTTGATTTAAGTGTTACAATTTATTTTTCTTCATCAGAATAATACATTCAATTTATGCATTTTCTTTTCCTGACTAGAAATGCAAGATGTCATTTGTTGTTTGGGAGTCTGTTTCCTCTCCCATCTGTCTCTTCATTGCAGTAAGAGACCCGGAAAATGCAGTTATTGGTGTTCAACAAACATATTATCATTAACACTGATGTTGTTGGGTACGTGTCCGGCCTGTGCTTACACACCGGGGAATCACCTCATCTCCCTCACTCTGACTGACAGAAACGAGTCAGTAGTGAAAGGAAACATTTATAAGTGTCAACAAAAAAACATAAATATAAAGTATTGCTACTGTTATAAAAGAATAGCATTTAAAGTTCTCTGAAATGTTAATTTTGAACATAATTAAATTGTCTTGAGATAACACTTGTTATGAATTGGCACTATACAAAAAAAGATTGATTTATGGATTGATTGAAGGCTAATTGTAGAAAAACATAAGCCAGAACAAAATATATCTAATGGGCAGGTTCAGTTGCAGACAGGGAGCTGCTAATTTTATCTCTAATTTTCAGAATTTTATCATTGAAAAAGCTCATAAAGTCCTCACAGCTCAGGGTTAGAGGAATCACAGGCTCAATAGAACTCTGACTCTGTGTCAGCCTGGCTGCAGTGCTGAAAAGGTATCTGGGGTTGTTTCTATTTTCTTCAATAAGTGAGGAGTAGTAGGCAGCTCGAGCATGTTTTAAGGCTCTCATGTAGTTATTATGACTCTCTCGCCAAAGTATACGTGACTCTACCCTTTTATCGGAGTGCCACAATTTTTCTGAGTTACAAGGAGCTGTCCTCTGTTGTTTAATACTTTTTTGTCTCAGTGGGGCAATTGAGTCCAAAGTGGATCTTAGTAGACTGGCTGAGTCATCAACAAGCTGATCCACCTGAGTGGGACTAAGGCTAATATCACAGCTGAGAGAGGCTAAAGCTAATATCACAGCTAGCAGTTGGCGCATTTATTGAGTTTGAGGCAGCAGGAATGGCCTTTTTAAATTTAGCCACAGCATCACTGGACAGATTTCTACTGTTTACTGTTTTATTACAAAATGCAAAATTCTCTAAGAAGATGTATTTCACCTTTTTAAACTGTTCATGACTTTAAACCATCTTTGTTTGCCACCCTATTTCCCGCCAGATGCTTCTGAATAAGTCCAAGAACAAGTCAGCAGCGGATCCGAAGAGGGCACCGGTGCCTAAATAACTCAGTTGGTCAGCAGGTTTGGCTGGGTGGAATCTAGGAAGCTCGCCCCCAGGCTTGTTGTAACTTTCACAATCTCTAAAGTAGTCAATCCTGTCACCATCAAGCTCAAGCTGCCTAGGTCAATGTACGTCCATTATGCTTTCCATGCAACCATCCAGGGAGTCACCATTGGTCTCTTAATCCAGACCCACTCCTGCCCCCCAGTTTGTGGACAGTGGACCTGTCTTTACAGTTAAAATACTCCTGTCATCTTGTCATCGAGGGGTTCGGTATCTGGTGGACTGGGACGGATACTGTCCAGAAGAACATTCCTGGATCCTGTTTTTCTGTTTTAAGTTGCCTGTATTGTGTTCATATTTTGTGTTGTACTTCCCGTTTTATTTTGAAAGTTTATCTGTCTTTCCTTGTCTCATGGGTTTTGCTTCCTGTGTGGCATTGTCACACCTGAACTGTGATTGATCAGCTGTCTCCTTACCCCAATCACCTCATGTACTTAAACCTTCTTTCTTCCCCTGTTTTGTTGCCAGTTCGTTTGTACCATGGATGTATTATAAGAACTGGATAGCATGGCCCCGCCTTCCACCATGTAACGGACTTGAAGCCAAAATATCCCTCGTCTGGGCGCCGCCATTGTGCAGCCAGTAGAGAATTTGGGCCATAATCCAGACGCAGCTGTCGTAAACGGTCGCAACACGCCTCAGCATACGCCGTACACAATCATTGTGAAACTGCCGTAAACCGCGGTTATTTTTAAACTCTAATAACTGATGAAAAAGAAACTTTTCAGAAAAAAGAGGACTTGGAAAACACGCAGCCCAATAATACTTTCATATCACCACAGCATACGGATGGGAGAAATATTTCTACGAGGTGTATTAATTTTTTGAAGTTTCACTTCGGCCCGTCCAGATGAATGGGGGAGACGGAAATTTGACCTATACTGCAGCCAGTCACCAGGGGGAGCAGTTTTCGTGGAGGCTTCAATTTGAGCCCAGCATCACGGCGTCCATGTTTTTTACAGTCTATGGTTTGTACCTCAATAACACGCTGCAGCATTCCTTCTCATCTTAGATAGATAGACAACTTTATGGTCCCATTGGAAATTCGTTTTCACAGTCTGCCAAACAAGAAGGACATATACAACAACAAGAAAAACATACAGTTAGGGAAACAGATACTACATGTAAAGCCGTGTAAAACCGTGTAAAACCATAGAAAACCATAGAAAACTATAGAAAACCATAGAGCACACATTTCCATTACAGCCCATTGGCCAGTGGGTTGTCTTGTTCAGGATAGAGATGGCAGATGGTACAAAGCTCAAATGTGTGGGGGTGTGAATTATTTTTGAGGCTATGTGTGTGATTTTATTGAGCTTACTTTTGTTGGAGACAGACAGACAACCCTGACCTGTACCAAACCTTTTTTAATTGCATTTTGGTTCATGTTCTGCATTTGGATATTTTAACTGGTCTAGTTGTATGTCATAACTTCTTAAAGCCATCTCTTACCCTCCAGATTTTTACGTCACTGTCTTCCAAAATAAAACTTCATTTTCAAGAGTCTTAATGAACTGCATCTTTAAAACCGATCAACCTTAGACAAAGAAGGCTGACACTCAGAATATTAGGGCCAATGGAAGGACCTGCAGTGGTTTCAAATGTGTGGGGCAGGCCTCTCCTGGGTTCATCAGAGGATTTCAGGAGGACATGACGAACCAAAGAGTCAGCTTGTTCTGCTCATTCTGGTCCTGCTGGTCTGAACTGAGCCCTTCTTCCTGAGGAAACCCCAAACAGTGGAAAGAGGAAGTCAGTGTGTGACCAAGACTATTTAAAGAGAGTAAGTAAACTGCCCCGATCAGTCATCAGGGGGTTTCTCAATGTGATGGTGAGAGCTTTAAGAGAATCATGTTTAATTATTTTTTTTGAAACAAAGAAATGAAAACAATGTCAAAACCTCTGGCCTCGATAAAAAGAAGGAGAATGACTCAATAAAAAGAAGGAGAATGAGCAAAAATAGCATCCATGTGAAAGTTTCAAGGTAAAAAAAAACAAACACTGCTGACCAAAAGAAAACAAATGCTCATTTCACATTTGCTAAAATGACATTTTGATGATTGTCAAGACTTTTGAAAAAAATAAAAATTCTGTGAACTGACCAGACAAGAGTTTGAACTTTTTGGAAGGTGAAGTCCAGTTACATCTGGTGTGAAAAAAACAGCAACAACACAGCATTTGATAAAAAGAATAGCAACAGTCAAACATTGTGGTGGTAGGGTGATGATCTGGGGCTACTTTGCTGCTTCAGGACCTGTACAACTTACTGCGATTGATGGAATTATGAATTCTGCTGTCTACCAGAAAATCCTGCAGAAGAACAATCTGCCATCAGTTTGTGACCTCAGAATCAAGAGAACTTGGGCTAAGCAAAAGGACAACAACCCAAAACACTTCAACGTCAACTTTATTATAGTCCCGTGGGAAAATTGTTCTTTAGCAGCAGGCATCAGTACACAAGTACATGATAACACATAAATCATACAGGCATTAAAAAGAATCAGGAAAAATCCTGAACTCAAGTGAAAAAGGATGGCACTTAAACCACAAAAAGTCAAAGAGTAAGAGTCAGGCAAGACCCATAAAGTGCATTCAGTCATCAAAGGGCTGTGCAGTAGACAAATACAGTAATGAAGAACGTACAAAATAAAGCAGATAAAAAGAGATTCAATAAAAGTCAATAAATAGTCAAGGAGTAAAGTCTAAAAGTCAACAATTCTATCCACAAGATGCACAAAGCACAGGACAAGAAAAACTAGTCAGGCCAATGTATTAAGATTTTCAATAGCGACTGGAATAAAAGAAGTTCTGGCTCGCCTAGTTTTGGTTTTCGGCATTCTGTAACGTCGTCCAGAAGGGAGAAGATCAAATTCAGCAAACAGAGGGTGATTAGGGCAGTTCAGAATTTGTTGGGCTCTGCTAAGAATACGTCTGCTGTAGATATCCTGTAGCTGAGGCTGCTGCACTCCGATCACCTTGCTCGCTACTTTGATCAGATTCACAAGTCTGTTTTTACTAGACAAAGCAAGACAACCGAACCAAGCAACCATGCAGTACGTGAGACCACTGTCCATAAAGCACTGATAAAAAAGAGACATAAGAACCTTACACACCTTGAATGTGTTCATCTTTCTCAAGAAATAAAGTCTCTGCTGGACCTTGTTACAAACAGCATCAGTATTGGCTTCAAATCGAAGTAAATTATCAATAGTTGTTCCCAGATATTTGTAATGAGAAACAATCTCAACATCCATGTCATTAATGACAGTATGACTGACACTGGGCTGTGACTTTCTAAAATCAACAATCATGTCTTTAGTTTTTAAAACATTAATCTGCAGGCAGAAATCTTTGCGCCAAGAAATGAAATCATCAATGACAGGACCGTGTTCAGACTCATCCTGACCCAAAAGACTCACTGTCACCATATCGTCAGCAAATTTAATAAAATGCCTGTTACTGTGAGTGCACATCAGCAAGTCCACCTCTGAATGGCTCAACAAAAACAAAATGAAGATTTTGGAGTGGCCAAGTCAAAGTCAGGACTTAAATCCAATTGAGATGCTGTGGTGTGACCTTAAATGGGCAATTCATGCTCCTTCCAGTGAGGCTGAATGAAAACAATTCTGTGCAGAAGAGTGGGCCATGACTCATGATCAGTTATGGCCAGTTTTGGGGAAGTTACTTTTAAAAAGTAGTGTTTGCTCGTTACTCATTACATCTGAAAAAAGTAACTCTTTACTTTACTTAGTTACCCTCTATGAAGAGTAACTTCTCAAGTTACTTTTCCGTTACTTTTACATTGCTTGATCATGGACAGAACCCCATATCAATCGTAAATGTGAAGGCCTACCAAAAGTTTTACTACAGAGAACATAACAGTTTTTTGTGCTCTTTATTTTACAAAATCAAGTCACATACCCTGTGGAATGAGAGCTCCTGCCCAGTGTTTCCACATTTTGCTTCTGAAATAAGCAACCTGGTCAATAAAAATAAGCCCAAAATAAGCAACTTCCAGCTATTTCCTTTCCTAATCAGAATCAGAATCAGAATCAGAATCAGAATCAGAATCAGCTTTATTCGCCAAGTATTTCCAGGAACTGCACTCTCTAAGTACAATTATGAAAGAAAGAACACTAAGAAAAAACACTAAATATTAAAAAAGTCTTAAAATAGAGCTTAAATAGTATATCCACAATTTAGGTTAAAAAAATAGTGCACTGGATACATGTCAGAACAAACAATTGTGCAATTTGCAATAGACATAGAGAAAAACGGACGATAAATAATGTGCAAGAATAAACAGAAGAAACAGACATAACAGGTTGTACATGAGGTATAAGAGTTGTTGTTTTTATGGCAGGTTAAGTGTTCATCAGAGTGACGGCCTGGGGGAAGAAACTGTTTCTGTGTCTGGATGTCTTGACACACAGTGCTCTGTAGCGCCGGCCAGAGGGGAGCAGTTTAAACAGTTTGTGTCCAGGGTGTGAGGGGTCTGCAGAGATGTTGCCAGCTCGCTTCCTGGTCCTGGACCAGTATAAGTCCTGGATGGAGGGCAGGCTGGCTCCGATGATTTTTTCTGCAGCCCTGACAGTTCGTTGCAGTCTGTGCCTGTCGTGTTTGGAGGCTGAGGAAAACCAAACAGAGATGGAGTTGCACAGGACAGACTGGATGATGGAGGTATAGAAGATGATGAGCAGGTCCTGGGGCAGGTTGAACTTCCTGAACTGTCTGAGGAAGAACAACCTCTGCTGTGCCTTCTTCCTGATGGAGTCTATGTGGGGGGTCCACTTCAGATCCCGGGAGATGGTGGATCCCAGGAACCGGAAGGAGTCCACAGTAGACACAGTACTGTTGAGAATGGTGAGGGGGGGGCAGAGGAGGGGGGTTTCTCCTGAAGTCCACTGTCATCTCCACAGTCTTGAGCGGGTTCAGCTCCAGGTGGTTCTGACTGCACCAGAGGACCACCTCCTGTCTGTAAGCGGCCTCATCACCATCCTGGATGAGACTGATGATGGTGGTGTCGTCCGCAAACTTCAGGAGTTTCACAGAGGGGTCCCCTGAGGTGCAGTCATTGGTGTAGAGGGAGAAGAGCAGTGGGGAGAGCACACACCCCTGGGGGGCGCCGGTGTTCACTGTCCGTGTGGTGGACGTGATGGACCCCAGCCTCACCTGCTGGGTCCTGCCAGTCAGGAAGCTGGAGATCCACTGACAGGTGGGGGGTGGCACAGAGAGGTGTGAGAGCTTGTGCTGGAGGATGTCAGGGATGATGGTGTTGAACGCCGAGCTGAAGTCCACAAACAGGATCCTCACATATGTCCCTGCAGAGTCCAGGTGCTGTAGGATGTAGTGCAGTCCCATGTTGACTGCATCCTCAGCAGACCTGTTTGCCCGGTAGGCGAACTGCAGGGGGTCCAGTAGGGGTCCTGTGATGTCCTTCAGGTAGCTCAGCACCAGACGTTCGAAAGACTTCATGACTACAGATGTCAGGGCGATGGGCCTGTAGTCATTCAGTCCTGTTATGGAGGGTTTCTTCGGGACTGGGATGATGATGGAGCGTTTGAAGCAGGACGGCACCTCACACAGCTCCAGAGATCTGTTGAAGATCCGGGTGAAGATGGGGGCCAGCTGGTCAGCACAGGCCCTCAGACATGAGGGGGAGACACCATCAGGACCTGGAGCCTTCTTGGTCTTTTGTGATATACTACTTTTTAAAAAGATATACTACTTTTTAAAAAGAGAAATCTACACAAAGTATGTTAATTTTCGTCTACATTACATTTCAATATCACAGTGCTAAGTATCTACTCAAGAAAAGACCATCGCTTATAACAAGCAGACCTGGCAACTTTGGCTCTGGAGCATGCGCCATGTGCGTGAGTGTGTTTTGGGGCGTGCATATAGAGTAGGGTCTAGCTGCAGCCGCAGACACTACAAACACCGCCCCCTGGCTCATACAAAACACGCCCACTTCCTCATACAAAACACGCCCATTGCTTCCTCTTCATTGTTGAGAGGAAGCGAGATGGCAATGCCGGTTCAGGTGGAACTTATACACACAGATTTTAATGCAACTATGTCTTTTTATGTCAAACTTGGAACAAAATTTCAGAGGATTTAGGGCCGTATGTTTTTTTTTTTCGAAAACACGAGACTCGATCTGCAAGAAATGTAGTGTTTTTAACTGTGAAAACACATCGTTTACATCACAGTGAAAATGGAGAAAAACCGTTTTGTGTTTAAAACTTTACAAAATTAAAAAAAAAAAAAAAAAGTTCGTACTGTAACTAAATAGCAAATGGAGGCGCCAAGAAACAGTTTTAAACTCATTTTACAAAGATGACGAGGTAAAATCTCCCTTCAATCATAAAACACACGATACTACGTGGCATTACTACGACGGAGGATTAGGGCCACGTTGAAAACTAAAAAAAAGGAAGGTTACGAGAATAAAGTCATAAAGTTACGAGAATAATCTCATAAATTACGGGAATAAAGTCGTAAAATTACGAGAATAATCTCAGAAATAACGAGAATAAAGTCGTAAAATTACGAGAATAATCTCATAAAGTTACGAGAATAAAGTCATCTCAAACTAGGAAACATCCTCTTGGCTATATTTAGAAAGATATTCACAGATTCGGACTTTGCGGCTCAATAATTCATCAACAAAAGAACATAGTTCCAAACCAGACCCCTCTTTTTGATCACTGAAATGAAGAATGTGAACTATGAATTCGTTTTCATCCAAACGAGCTGTCAATATGCTGAAGCTGATGGCTCGGTGGCTTAGGGACCATCGGCAAATTACCATATCGGAGCAATAGTGTGAAAGAAAATTGAATAACTTCCCCATAGCCTACTTAGAAGTAAAGTTTTCAAAATCACAGCAAATACAAAGGATCACATGTTATTCATACTACGGGTCATATTTTCTTTTAGATTTATAAATTAAAATATTTTACAGGACTTTCTGATTGAAATTAAAGTAAATGCCATCAAAGTAATGACATCTACCAACCAAGTCATAACAAAACATGTATGGTGATCTCCTTTTCTTTAAACTACAGCTCTTACTTCAGCAGGAATATTCTGATTTGATTTTAATAAAGATGTTTAGTTTATTTCATTGTGTTAATTAATATGCATGGACTCTTTCACACTATTGCTCCGATATGGTAATTTGCCGATGGTCCCTAAATCGTCGAGCCATCAGCTTCAGTGTATTGACGGCTCGTTTGGATGAAAACGAGTTTATAGTTCACATTCTTCATTACAGTAAAAAAAAAGAGGGGTCTGGTTTGGAACTATGTTCTTTTGTTGATGAATTATTGAGCCGCAAAGTCTGAATCTGTGAATATCTTTCTAAATAAAGCAAAACAGATGTTTCCTATAGTTTGAGATGACTTTATTCTCGTAACTTTTCGACTTTATTCTCGTAAATTTATGAGATTATTCTCGTAACTTTACGACTTTTTTCTTGTAACTTTCCTTTTTTTTTAGTTTTCAACGTGGCCCTAATCCTCCGTCGTACATTACCACGGTAACTGTGATTGTTTTGGCGTTACCATAACTGTGATAGCGCTGACCGGATCATCCCAACATAGCCTTGTGCCCCGAAAATAGCGCTGAGTAATATATGATTTTTGCATTTTGGAAAAGAACTCTTCATATCTCTTTCTCTCTCTCTCTCTCTCTCTCTCTCTCTCTATATATATATATATATATATATATGTATATATATCATATAACATGTTTGTATGCATATATGAATGTTTATATATATATATATATACATATATATATATTTATATACATATATATATATAAAGAAGGGTATCTTTCTCACACACGCTTAAATGTACTCAAATATAAATGCAAATACATGAAACAGAAGAGTAAGCAGAATGTGTACTTCTCAATTGTAATAAGTTGAAAAATAGAGAAAAAATGCATGAATACTTCATATACGTAAAACATAAATATAAAATATGCAATAGGTAGAAGGCAAACTTTAGAAAAATGGAAATTCTGTATCTATCTAGCTATGTATATATATATATATATATATATATATATATATATATATAAATATATATATATATATATATATATATATATATATATATATATATATATATATATATAGATAGATAGATAGATAGATAGATATAGATATAGCTATATAGATATATAGATATGTATACACACACACACATTAGTGCTGTCAGATGATTAAAAAAATAATCTAATTAATTACTGACTTTATAATTAACTAATCTAATTAATCACATTTTAATTTCTTATCTGCTTAAAGTACCCAAATAAAGAATTTGAATTCTAGGATATTATAAAATTGTAGTGCATGACTAATCAAATGAATACACTAAGAAGTGAAGATCTGTAAATCCACATTTTTATTGGTGACTAAATAAAACCAAAGTCAGGGCAACTTGTCCAGAAAATTCTAAGCTCAATCAGGCAACTCAAATTACACTTTAAGTGTGTTTCATAAATCAAATTCAAAATAAGAAAAAGGTCGAGGACATCCAGCAAAACAATTAGGCCTGATGCATTATTAAAGAATTCAGTAAATATAGATAATTTCAATAATAAAATAATACTAAGTCTTAAATATGCCATTCCTGTTGTCACCTGGGCTTTGTTTGGTTTGACTAGAGACGCATGTGTGAAGTGACGTGCCACTGCCATGTACGGGTCCTCCAGCTGGACAATATCAAAATGTTTGTGTGCTATGATTAATCTTGCCATTGATTTTTTTAATGCATCAATTTGCGGTGTTATTAATTAATCTAATTAATGCACTAAAGTGACAGCCCTAATATTTATATTTATATTTATATATATATATATATATATATATATATATATATATATATATATATATACACACATATATATATATATATAGATGTACATATATATGTGTATATATATAGATATAGATATATAGATATATACACACAGTACACATATACATTACATATACATAAACATATGTATTTATATATTTAAATACACGTGTGTGGTTTGTAAAATACTGTCATACAGATATGCCATACTACAGAAAGTTCTATTACCGTCAAGCTCACTAAAATTACGCTGAACCATGTGTCATATCATACCTACATGTATGACATGTGCAGGAAAAATAACACTTGTGAAATCAATTCTGTTTTCATGGAGTTATGATTGATTAAATGCGCTGACACAATGTTCCAGGCAAATACATTACACTGAACGGAGCGGCTGACCGGACCAAGATGGCGGCCGTATTTCTGGCGTCTACTCTTTCTTATATCTATGGTAAAAATGGCCAAAACTCTTTCCAAAAGCTGGGTCGAGAGGACACAGCTGAAATAAGTTCGTACCATGATTAACAGAGCGATAAAGATACACATTAAGTACTTAGGAACAAAAAAAATGAAAGACTAGCTTGATGAAGCCTACGAAGTTGGCACAAGTAGCACAAAAGTTACCTTCTCGGCCGCCGTTGCAAAACGTAGGCGTGGGCATGGTCTGCATGGGGCGTGGTTTGGAGGAGGTTTGGAGGGTCTGCGGCCTGCAGCTAGATATACTTGTGCATATAGCCAGGAAACAAGGAAGTGGACAAACTGCCTACCGCAGTCGTGTTTTCCTTTATGTTAGGAGCTGGAAGATAATCAGGGGGATACACACAGACTTAAGAGCCCCAAGAAGCAACTTCACGTCTAGAAACAAGCCCAAAAAACCACAACCAGCGGCCGTGACTCACGAGATTTTCAGCCTTTAGACGCTTATAACGAGCAGACTTGGCAACGCTGCTCGTGTCTGTGTGAGCAGCTGAGAAGGCAGCTTCAGTGTCAGATCTGTCCGGGGGAAATGTAACGTCGCGCTACATTAAAAAAGGAACTACGTTTCGTTACCAAATTTTCAACAGTAGCGCGTTACTTCACTTTTTACCCGAAAAAGTAGTTTCGTTACTGTAACGCGTTACTTTCTAACGCGTTACACACAACACTGGTTATGGCAAATGCTTGGTTGGTGTCAGGGGGTAAATACTTTTTCACACAGAGTCATTTAAGTTCGGAGAACTTTACTCCCTTAATAAATAAAATCATTACTTAAAAGCTGCATTTTATATTTACTTAGGTTCTAATTAGTCCAATATAATGTTTTTGCGTGATGATCTGAATCATTTCAGTGTGAAAAATATATATAGTAATAATTTATATACATGTGAAAAACAACAAATAATCTCCCATGGAAGGACATCCCTGGATGGACCCCCCTCAGGCAGGGCCCCTTTCAGTCCCGCCTACTATTCTTCTCACCAGGCACCACTGGATGAAATGGATAGCAGGACCCAGGAAGCACCAGCAGCTGAGTCCTCATTTCACCTTGAATAAAATAAAAGCAAAGCTATAAAGTAAATCTAAAAGGACGTCTGAATTATCCTTATTTCTCATGGGCAAACAGGCAATGTAAAAAAAGCAAAAAGAAAAATCACTCAATTTTATAGATTGCAAAAAAAGATGAGAAAGTTTCCAGCTTCTTCTTCTTCAAAGAGAAAAAAATCAAGTGTTTCATAAATAAAACTTAAGCGGGAAGTCTGACTGATTTAGAAGTCTTTATTTGCACCCTGATGATTTGATAAATAAATCAATGGTTCCCTCTTCAGACTTCCTTTTTTATGCTTTAAAAATGGAGACTTTCTCCACATTCACTCTCACACCCCGGGCACAGACGAAGGATTCAAACCTCAGAAAGAACATTTCTGCTCCGTGACCATTCAAAATAACTGAAACTGAATCAAAATGACCACTGCTTCACTGCTGGTCCTCACCACTTTGATGCTCTGCTCTGTGGACAGCCTGCACGGTAAAACATTTTTATAATTATTTTTTTTAAGTAAAGGTTCAATATTCAATTAAATTTATTTAAATACTAAAGGCAAAAAAGGTTTAATCTGCATCAGCAGCCTTCAAGGTAAAACATTTTAATATTAATCTTTTTGTTTTTAAGAAAAGAGCCACTGTTTATTTAAATATATTTAAGATTAAAAACAAATATGAAGGTTCAATGTGCATCATCAGTCTGAATGGTAAAACATTATTAATATTATTTTATCTTAAAGATGATGTTTGATTTATTTATTTTGAGATAAAAAATTAACATAAAAGGTCAAATCTATTTCCTGAGGCTACACAGTTAAACATTTTTGTTAATTCATTTTTCAAGAAATAGACTGTGTTTAAATATATTTAAAATACTAAAGTCAAGCAAGATTTTTTTTAATATTACATGCCTGGCTGTACTGTTCAGATCAGAAAATTGATATTTGCATTTAATAACAAAAAAGACCAAGATATTGTTGATTTAATTCTGTTTTTGTGTATATGAGTCAAAAAAGGTGCAATATGCATAAACTGATATGTTAACTTTGTCACTAAGTTAAAACAGGAGTCAGAACAGAAGAAAATTAAAAAACATAACTTGTATTCTATAGATAGATAGATAGATAGATAGATAGATAGATAGATAGATAGATAGATAGATAGATAGATAGAGAACAAACACTCACTTTGGCTTGGGTCACGTCTTTTTGTCTGTTTCAGTTGTAGTCAGAAGTAGGAATTTCCGAGTTCAGAGTAGGAAACTGCAACTGAAAGTCTGTATTTCCTACTGGGAACTCAGTAAAACCTCTCCACCCCTGAGTTGACAATGGAAGATGGATGCCCCCAGTGTGAACAGTTATTTAGCTCCTGTAATAATCCATTTATTTGCACTTCTGACTGGGGTGTGTCGCTCTAGATCAGCTGTACTGTTAGACTTACATTTATAAAAATGCTGCCATAGTGATAATCACATTCTTCATGTGATATTTGTGAACAACAACACAGGGCGTGCTAACAACAGCTAACAATAGCCTGGTAGATCAGCATGTTTTTTTCTGACCTCAAACGGAACGCCAATAAATTGAAGATGATGTCACTACCAGTTCCGAGGTTACTGGAACGCAGCATTATGACAGTCACGGTGCGTGCTCATGGATAGCAGAGTCTTTGGGCTCTAATTTCGTGGACCAGGCACAAGCGCAGGTGCACCTGCCCTGCGCCGGCCTCCGCCGTGCGGACAGAGCGTGACCAGCGCACTTTGCAAGTTTCCTGCTGCGCCCCTCTGCGCACTCAAGGCGCAGAAGAGCCACAGTGTGCTGGAAAGACCCGGTAGAGGAGATGGTCAGAGCCACTGTCACTGTAACAGAAACTCAGAGAGCGATACCTTAAATTACATTTACATTTAAACACACTGCGGCAGGCTAATCCATTCATGCGGTTACAGTGTGCTGGAAAGACCCGGTAGTGGAGACAGTCAGAGCCGCTGTCCTTTCAGCAACCGAGAGAATGGCCTGGCTATTGGAGTTGCATTGGAGTCCACGAAGCACATCACCGTGTGGGTCAGCTCCCAGGACAGATCTGTTCCTTGTCATCGCCAAATAGCAGAGCCTTTAGTGATACACTATATACTCTCCCGGAGTCCCCGCCTCTCATCCTCCTTGCAATAGTGTACTCCATCTTTTTAGATCACATTAAAAATAAAGACTAAAACAGAGGAGTATGGGAAATCACAGGTAATTCCTGAGTGACATACATTTATTACCTCCGCCAAGGAGGTTATGTTTACAAGGAGTTTGTCCGTCTGTCCGTCCGTCCGTCCGTCTGTGAACAAAATAACTCAAAAACTAATGGATGGATTTGGATGAAATTTCAGGAAATGTTCAGCATGGGAAAAGGAAGAACTGACTCGATTTTGGTGTTGATCCAGATCAGTTCAAATGGCTTTAGTACGACATCAGATGTGACGAGACAGTTAATATAGATACAAATCTCTGTACATGCTGGTTCAGATGGTTACATTCAGTGGCGTTCCTAAGCAACTTGGCACCCTAGGCAGGATTTCTGGTAGTCCCCCCCCCCCCCCCGCCACGCGCAACCTCTTAGATATAATATAATAACAATATGCATAATGTAGTAATTGCACTACAATAAACTATACAGCAGCCACATATGTCATAGAAAAATACAGGAAGAAAGTAGAATCTGCCCACTGGGTACACTCCAAATATTCATTGCTAGTTCCTCATCATAGAAAAATACAAACACAATAAATTACAAATAGTAAAAAATGTAAACTTGGAATAGTGCAAATAATTAGTGCAATAATAAACAGGGCCATAAACAAAATACTCACAACAACCTCAATCTAGCCCACAACATCTAGCGAACAACAACAAAATGGCTCAAAAAACAGCAGCATTGTCAAGGAAACAAGTGGCATATATCATCCGATGAATAATGTAAAAGTGTTGCTGACAAAGAGTAAGCAATGAGTAAGAACTCATTGATTCATCAAACTCATAATCAATATATTTAGCCTCCAAGACAAGCTTTCAATATCATTCTGAGGCCAAACTTAAACAATTAAAAAGTAATGTTAATCAACTACTTTTTTTCCCTTTTACCTTCACCGTCGTCATCTACATCCTCCTCTGAGTGACCGCTATGACGCGCCGGTCGCCATGAGAAAGTTTGGACCAAACTATTTTGAAGGGAGGGGGGTTGTGATCTTTAACAACTGAAATTGTCAGACAGTGTGTTTTTAAGAAGCGTTACCAGTATTGTACCGTCAAAACACGTTACTGTACTACTAGAAAAATGTTATTTAAACAAGATTTTTTGGGGGGACAACTTTGTAGAAGGGGGGGACATGTCCCCTGCGCCCCCCCTGGATTAGCGCCCATGCTACTTTCTAGTGCAGGGGTCGGCAATTAAGTTTGGCCTGGGGCGTAAATTTTTCTGAACAGCTGAATGGTGGGCCAAAACATCACATCAATCAGAAACATGTTTTCTTTCTTTCTCTCTCTCTCTTTTCCTCCCAAAAAAAGTTTTCCCCTTATCTTTAGACTACTTGTATATCGTGTGAATACAAAATGTAGTCTAATTTAAGAAAGTATTTGTTTTAAATAAAGTAACTTTATTTCTCAAACTATTAGTGTGTTATTACTGCTTTAGCTCCACTGTGGCTTCATTATAAAACTGCTTATAATAGTAACTTGGTGATGATAAAGCTGCTGTCTTTAATCAGTGACTTGTTACCCAGACTGTCTTTTAAGTCATCATAAATTGGCCATAGCCAACTATATTTTTTCCCCCACACATTTAATAAAAATGTGAGTAATTCCACTTTGAAAATAAGTACTTCTTTGAGCCCAGCTAACTCATTTTTAAGAAAGATTTTTAAAAAAAGATTTTCAGGATTGGGCTATGATTGTCATGTGTTTTTACTGCGACATGGCTTCCCACACTTGATAAAGGAAGGACTGAACCAGACTTCAGGTTTTCGCTCAATCCCTTTTTTTTTCATCAGGAATCAAGCAGGTGAAAAACCTACAATCACAAAACAAATCAGTGTTAAATATTTCAGCAATTTTTGCTTTACAAAGTATTAGATAATGTTCATTTTTAACCATTTGTTTGAAAAAACATTTACTTTTTATTTTAGCCAGGATTTTACACTGATTTTAAACTTAAAACATCAACCTTATTTAAAGCTTTTAACAATAAACAATTTTTTAACTAACATGAAATCATTTTTTAAGTACCATGACATCAAGTTATTAAACCAGATTTGATAGGTTTTAATACTTCTATTTAACAGAAACTATTTTGCACATTGAATAATTCCAGTTGCATTTAAATAAAGCAAAATTCGATATTTTAAATCAATACTATTTTACATTTGATTAACTCAGAAGAAACCAAACTTTGATCTTCTAAAAAAACACATTGAGATCACAAAACCCAATGCCAGAAATCCAACTCAAAAGTTCCCTTTTCAGCAGAGAAACCAGAGAGATGGCTTCTTGCCCCTTTTGGCTTGAAACGTACTCTTTCCATGCGCTTCCAAACTTTTGTGTCCTCTGCTTCGCTGCTCACAAGCCAAATGACTGATAGTCGGCATCTATTATCTCTAGAACTCGGCACACGCCGCTGATTTCACAAACTCCATTCACCTGTGCTGCAGGTGAGCGTGTAGCCGAGGAGCGGGCAGCAGCCGAGGAGCGTGCAGTTACGGAGCGCGCCGTTGAGCAGCGCGCAGCCGAGTGCTGCAGAGCTCGAATGGAGCAGAGGGGCAGAGGGGCAGGGGAGCATAATGATTGATTTTAGGAGGCACAACCGCACTTCCAGACGAACGAACACAAGCCACCGCGCTGCGGCCGCCGGCCGTCTAATGTTGTCAGCTGCGCGGCCGTGATGTTCGTGATCGTGGTGGCTTGTGTTTAAAAAAAAATAAAAAATTGGAGTTTGTGAAATCAGCAGCGTGTACCGAGTTCTAGAGACAATAGATGCTGAGTATCAGTCATTTGGCTTGTGAGGGGCGAAGCAGAGGATGCAATTTTTTTTTGTAATCTTTTTTTTTATTATTATTTTGTGTTTTAAAAAAAAATTCTCCACTCCTTGGCGCCCTTCTGCTCGCGGGTGCCCCTAGCATCCGCCTAATCCGCCTAATGACAGGAACGCCCCTGGTTACATTAAATCATTGATGTGATTATTTATTTCATTAAAATGTGCCTGACACTCAGGAAACTCTGGAAACCTGGCTTTAAGGATTTGTTGAGGTGTGCGCACATGTGCGCCTGTCACCAAATTACAGCTGCCGAGGGTGCGCTTCGCCCTGCACAGAGAATAGATCAGGTTGGAGCTGGTGAGCTTACAGCGCACTTTCTGCACTATTTTTGGCTCGAAATTGTCACTGTTCCAACATGAATCTGTCGACACCTCCCCCTGGTGTGCCGTCACCTCTCCTTGGTGCGCCACCACACCCATCTCTGCGCAGGCGGTCTACCAAATTGTCAAATTGGCAGCGCACGGCAGTGCGATGGCTCTGTGGCGCCTGCACTGCGCCACAAAACTAGGGCCCTTTATGTCGCCAGTAACAGATTCTCTTCATAGCACCTTCAAATCTGCACTTGATTCTATTTGTTTGGATAAAAAATTACATGAAACAACAGTTTTGTTTTCAGACAGAAAAATCTACTTAACCGTCTCTGAGCTGATGAAATAAATCTTTGATAATTATGTTTGATGATTACAAGCTGATGGCTCAAAGAAAAAATGATGACATTAAAACCACTGAAAATAATTTCTTTAGAAGTCAAAATTTTAAAAGTAAACGTAACTATTGTTAAATTCTGCTTGAGTCTTTGAATCATTTCACAGGAAAATGCTTTTTCATCATACACAATTCTAAATATTCACTTCTCTGCTTTCTCTTAATAAACTGTGAACTTTTATAAATTCAACTTTTTCAGCAGCTCCTCGTCAGGACTGTTTCTGCATTCGAACCACCCCCAACATGATTCCTGCTCGCGTCATCCAGAAAATCGAAGTGATTCCAGTTTCAGGCAGCTGTCGAAGGACTGAGATTATGTGAGTAAACTATTAGAGATTATTTTGATTATTAAGTTGGAAGGCTGAGTCAGCATTTCAACCTTTTGGTAGCCTGTTATCAATTGCCTACGCAGTCTTAGTAATTGCATGTGCAATTTTTTTAGTTTGCACACACTATTTAGCACTCATTACTTTAGATCTTAGTAGATCAGGCCCTGAATGTTCCAATACTTAATTCACCAACATACGTATATGCTTTCTGCAGAGTAACAAGGATGAATGGCTCCAAAGTGTGTGCTGATCCAAACGGAAGATGGGCCATGGAGCGCCTTAGCAATTTACTGAAGTAATATGACATTTAGTGTAATACATTTTATTTCATTTAATTTTCAGTGAGGACATTATCTTGTTGGTGTCTTAATTTTTAATAACTCGCTTTTTTGTAAAATTTGTCTCTGGCTTAGTAAAGTATTGACCAGTTCATCTCTGGGAGTTAACTGACTGTTGTTTGTTTTATTTTGTAGGGGTATGTCATCTGATGGAACATCATCTGTTTCTGTTATCCACTAAATCAAATCAAATCAGTTTGTTAAATCTGAAAATCAGTGTGTTCAGACTGTCATCTAAAGGAAACCTCAATAATCATCTCTTATTCTAACTCCACAGATTGGAAAGAGTTTTATGGTGCTATGACTGTCTTATACTATAGTGAAGTTTTTCTTAACTACAAATAAAAAAAGAAGCATAAATTTGCCATTAAATGTGAAGCAAAATGATTTATACTGTGGTTTTATTATGAAGGGTGCTTAAATCTTTGTAAGTTTTTTATTAATAAAGACTTATATAGAGAAAGTCTGCCATTTATTTCAAAATGTTCGCAAATGGTTAGAGCCCTTATATGATGGGTGTGAATGAAGTTTAACAGGGGTTGATTGGTGTGTGAATAAGAGTTAAAAAGGGATGATGGTTGTGAATGAGAGAGTAATGAGTGTGAATTGGTGTGAAACAGAGAGTTATAGGTATATATAATTGTGAACAGGAGAGACTTGGGTGAATGGGTGTAAATGAATGAACTGGTGTAAAATGGTGTGAATGAAATAGTTAATCAGGATGAATGTTTGTGAATAAGAGAGTGATGACTTTGTATAAATGTGAACCAGAGAGTTAATGAGGGTGAATGGGTGTAAATGAGAGTGAATAAGGGTGAATGGGTGTGAATCAAATCATTAATAAGGTTAAAGGGGTGTGGATCAAGAGTTTATAATGTTGAATGAGAGAGAATGAGAGTAAACAAGGTTAAATGGTTGTGAGTAAGAGAGTTATGAGGGTGAATGGGTGTGAATGGGAGGATAAACAAGGGTTGTGAACAGTTATGAGTATTAATGTTTGTGATTGTGAGAGTTAGTAACAGTTAAAGGTTGTGTATAAGAGAGTAAACAAGGGTGAATGAGTGTAAATGTGAGAGTTAACAAGGGTTAATGGTTGTGAAAAACCAAAACACAGACTCCTCTGACCTCATGTCCAAATACAGGGACTTTAGCAATCTCCTGTCCAACAAGAGCGAAGTCCCCCGACTATATGTCCATAAGCAGTAGAATCACACATGATTAAAAACAGCAGACTTTAGCATCCATGGGACTTAATTTCATGATGCAGCGCAGGGTGGTAGAACCTGATTTAAGGCTAGGGTCACGGGTCGCCTGCATAGTGTGAATTTAATCCGGTGCACTGTCGTGCACAGCCAGTTTGGCAATTTGGTAGATTAACTGAGCCAAGACAGACGCACAGTGCATACACGTCAACAAACCCTCAGAGGCAGGTTTCCTGAGTGCCAGGCACATTTTAATGCAATAAACAATCACAGCAATCACCATTTAATGTAACCGTCTGAACCAGCATATACATTTATATCTATATTAACTGTTCCATCACATCTGATGTCGGATTAAGGCCGTTTGTCATAATGGAAACTTAACCTGACGGCAGCTGGAAGTTTGATGGCCAAAAACAAACAGACTCATCATCTGATACGGAGTATATACAGGCACATCTCAAAAAATTAGAATATCATGAAATAGTTCAATATTTTTCATCACTCATTCAGAATGTGAAACCCATATATTATATAGATTCATTACAGATAGAGTGAAACATTTCAAAGATTTATTGCCTGAAATTTTGGTAATTCTGAAATGAGTGATAAAAAATGTTGAACTTTTTCATGATATTCTAATTTTTTTTAGATGTACCTGTATCAGGTTTCTCTCATCTCATGAAATTCAAAGAAAAGAGGGAGAAAAAGAAAGACAAAAAAGAGAAAATAAATGTATGTCACTCGGTGTCTTAATGATTTACCTGTGATTGTCCACATTTCTCTGTTTTAGTCTTTATTCTTAACATGATCTAAAAGTACATTATTGCGAGGGGGACGAGGAGGAAAGGATATATCACCTAAGGTTGTGCAATTTGGTGATGACAGACCAGGAATGCACAAGCATGATGAATGGATAATCCTGCAGCTGTGCTTAACACAGCTGTAACTTAATTTCATTCTCCTATTCATGACACAGTAAAAGATTACATCTGTACCACAAGGTGGTTCACATGGTGGCGTGTGGCCTCCGGTGGTCAGAAAATATCAGAAAAATGGTCAGAAAATAAGCCATTTCAGATTCCAACGTAAAATGCTGGAAACTCTGGAAGGTTTGGAGGGGGTAGAAATTTTCATGGATGACATCTTGGTGTATGGGTCAACCACAGAGGAACACAACACTCGTCTGGAAAAAGTGTGCCATCGAATCCAGTCAGCTGGCCTCAAGCTCAATAAAGAAAAGTGCTCCTTGAGGCAGAACCAACTGCGGTTTCTGGGTCACCTGATTGACCACTCTGGGGTAAGGCCAGACCCAGAGAAAGTTGAAGCAATCAGCCAGCTGCCCCCACCACAAAATATACAAGAACTGAAACGAGTGCTAGGCATGGTCAACTATCTTGGCAAATATATCCCTGCCCTTGCCACCACTGGTCAACCCCTGTATGAGCTACTTAAGACCGAGAACACCTGGACCTGGGTGTGACGGTGGTAGTTATGACCCAGAAGCAAGCAGATAAGATGAGCAATGAACAGTCTTTATTTGACACCAAGTTCAGACACAGTTCAGAGCGGGGTTTGAACCCGCGACCAGGAGATTTGCAGACGGGTGCTCTCACAACTGAGCTAACCCGGAGATGTTCAGACAATGGTTCACTCAGTCTTTTCAGGGGAGAAGCTGCGGCTTGAGCGGGGCTTGAACCCGCGACAGTAAGATCTGTGATCGGATACTCTACTGATTGCGCCACACAGGAGATGCTCAGACAGGGGCTCACACAGTCTTTACAGGGGTGTAGCTGCGACTTGAGCGGGGCTTTAACCCACGACAGCAAACTTTGAAGATGAACACTTCTCTGATTGCAACACACAGGAGGAGTCCAAAACTGAGACCCACACAGTTTAAACAGGAAACAGGCTGTGGCTTGAGCGGGGGTCGAACCCGCGACAATTAGATTTGTAGTCGGACGCCTTACCGACTGAGCCACACAGGAGACGCACTGACAGAAGCTCACACAGGCTTTACAGGAGAAGGTGATGCAGGCTTGACTCACACACAGACGAGCAGAGGCGTTCAGGAACACTCGGAGATGTGATTCAGGCGAACTCACGTTGTCGAAGACAGGCAGGGAGTCAGACACCAGGCGGATGGCGCAACGTAGGGCAGACAGTGCTCGGCGACAGGAGACGGAAGCAGGATCAGATACCAGGCATGGTTCACAACGCAGGGCAGACAGGGCTCGGCAACAGGAGACGGAAGCAGGATCAGATACCAGGCGTGGTTCACAACGTAGGGCAGACAGGGCTCGGCAACAGGAGACGGAAGCAGGATCAGATACCAGGCGTGGTTCACAACGTAGGGCAGACAGGGCTCGGCAACAGGAGACTGAAGCAGGATCGAAAGCCGGGGATTCAGACAGGCGGGTGAATGCAGGACAGAAGCTAGTCGATACCTTGAAGTCAAGCCGAGGGTCAGGCGTATGAGGCAAAGTCTGGGACGAAACTTGTCGGCAACGGGTGATCAATCCGGGAAACAAGTCTGGAAGTCTCAGCATGAGTGCGATGACAGTCTGACAACGACTGAGTGTGGAGCTGGGGCTTTTGTAGCTGGCTTGATTGCCGGAGACGAGGTGCAGGTGTGAGCAGCAACACAGGTGAGGTGAGTCTGGACTGATTAGAGTGGAGCAGGGAGTGACAGGCTGCGGATGAGGCTGAGGCTGAAGCTGAGATTGTGACAGAACCCCCCCTCAAGGGACGGCTCCCGACGTCCATGACATCAACAGGGGTGGGGGGGGGGGGGGGAGAGTGCCTAGTACTCTTATGAGGCGGTGCCATCACGGACGTCAGGTGGATCGGGGGGCTCCTCTTCCTCCTCCTCTTCAGAGTCCTCAGCGGTCGGAGGGTCAACAGGGCTGACGAGCGAGGGCTGCTGAGACGGGCGTCCCTGCCTCCTCAGGGACGGCTGCTCCGGGTGGTCCTCGTGGAACTGCCTGACGAGGTCTCTGTCCAGCACATCTCGGGAGGGTACCCAGGACCTCTCTTCAGGACCGTAACCTTCCCAATCCACGAGGTACTGCAGGCCTCACCCTCGCCGACGAGAACGGAGCAGACGTCGGATGGTGAAGGCAGGACCCCCGTCGATCATCCGCGGAGGAGGAGGAGCAACATCTGGGGACAGAGGACTCTCATGGTTTGATCCTTGAGACATGGAACGTGGGATGGACCCTCATGGACTGGGGAAGCGTCAACCTCACCGCCGTCGGATTGATGATGCGCTGTATAGGAAAAGGACCCACAAACTTAGGTGCAAGCTTCCTGCTCTCAACTCTAACAGGTAGGTCTTTGGTAGATAACCAGACTTTTTGACCTACCTGATAGGTTGGAGCAGGAGTCCGACGGCAGTTGGCTGAAGAGGAGTAACGGTGGACAGCCCTCTGGAGTGCAGCTCTGGCTCGGGCCCAGGTTCTCCGGCATTGGCGGGCGAAAGCCAGAGCGGAAGGACAGGAGACATCATTGTCCAAAGCCGGGAACAACGGGGGCTGGTAGCCGTACACACACTGGAACGGGGACATGCCGGTGGAAGATGTGACCAAGGAGTTATGGGCGTACTCGACCCATAAGAGCTGCTGGGACCAGGTAGATGGGTTCTGGGATACTGAACAACGAAGAGCCGTCTCCATCTCCTGGTTCATCCTCTCAGTCTGCCCATTGGACTGCGGATGGAAGCCCGAGGACAGACTGGCGGTGGCTCCCAGGAGATGACAGAACTCCTTCCAGAAGGCAGATGAGAACTGGGGCCCACGGTCCGACACCACGTCCACAGGTAGACCATGAAGACGGAAGACGTGTTGCAAGACCAGTTGAGCGGTTTCTTTGGCGGATGGGAGTTTTAGCAGAGGGATGAAGTGTGCCATTTTGGAGAACCTGTCGACTACGGTGAGGATGGTGGTGTGTCCATTGGAAGAAGGTAAACCAATGGAAGTCCAGAGATGTGTGACCAGGGGCGATGAGGGATGGGCAGAGGCTGGAGGAGACCGGCAGGAGCCTGATGAGCAGACTTGTGTTGATTGCAGGTTTGGCAGGCTTTAACGAAGTCCCGGGTGTCTTCCTCGAGCGTGGGCCACCAGAAACGTTGCAGGAGGACCTCTCGGGTACGAAGTGATCCAGGGTGACGGGTAAGGTTGGAAGTGTGGGCCCACTGCAGGACTTCCGACCGAAGAGCATCAGGCACGAAGAGACATTGAGGAGGGCAGGAACTGGGACCAGGCTGACCTTGATTGGCGGCTTTGACTCTCTCCTCGATCTCCCACACGAGGGTGGCGACAATGCACGGAGGAGCCAGAATGGGAACAGGTTTCTCTGAGCTGTCGTCATCTCAGAGGTACTGGCAGGAAAGAGCATCTGGCTTGGTGTTGCGGGAACCAGGACGGTAAGACAAGGTAAAGTTGAACCTGGAGAAGAACAGGGACCACCGCGCTTGGCGGGCATTGAGTCTTTCTGCCGTCTTGATGTACTCCAAGTTCTTGTGGTCAGTCCACACCAGGAAAGGGTCCTTGGTTCCCTCGAGCCAGTGTCTCCATTCTTCCAGGGCTAGTTTGACTGCTAGAAGCTCACGGTTGCCAATGTCGTAGTTTCTCTCTGCGGGGCACAGTCGGCGAGAGAAGAAGGCACAGGGATGGAGCTTGTGGTCTGTAGGTGAGCGCTGGGATAGGACACCTCCTACCCCTACATCGGAGGCATCCACCTCAACCAGGAACTGGAGGTCTGGGTCGGGCATTTGAAGGATAGGGGCAGTGGTGAACTTGTCCTTCAAAGTGTGAAAGGCAGCATTGGCTTCAGGGGACCAGAGGTAAGTCTTTTTGCTACTGGTGAGGGCGGTGAGGGGAGCAGCGACAGTGCTGTAGTTTCTGATGAATCTTCTATAAAAGTTGGCAAAGCCCAGGAAACGTTGGAGCTGCTTACGGGATTCAGGAACAGGCCAGGTGGTGACTGCTGAGACTTTAGCTGGAACCATTTGGATGTTGCCCTTCGAGACGCCGAAGCCCAGGAAAGACACTGTGGAAACGTGAAACTCACACTTTTCAGCCTTCACAAAGAGTGAGTTCTCCAGGAGTCTTTGAAGGACGGACTGGACATGATGCACGTGGTCACTGAGGGTCTTGGAGAAGATGAGGATGTCATCCAGGTAGACGAAGACAAACTTGTTTAACATGTCTCGGAGTATGTCATTGACCAGGGCTGAAAAACTGCTGGAGCATTGGTCAGTCCGAATGGCACCACCAGATACTCGTAGTGACCGATGGGAGTGTTGAAGGCCGTCTTCCACTCGTCCCCTTCCCGGATGCGGACGAGATGGTAGGCATTACGGAGGTCGAGTTTGGTGAAGACCGTTGCTCCCTGGAGTAGCTCAAAGGCTGAGGAGATGAGCGGCAGGGGGTAGCGATTCTTCACCGTGATGTCGTTGAGGCCCCTATAGTCAATGCACGGTCTTAGGGAGTGATCCTTCTTCTCCACGAAGAAGAACCCTGCACCAGCAGGGCACGAAGAAGGACGGATGATGCCAGCAGCCAGAGAATTGCCGATGTATTCCTCCATGGACTTCCTATCAGGTGCTGAGAGGGAATACAGCCTTCCTTTAGGTGGGGTAGTGCCCGGAAGAAGGTCTATGGCACAATCGTAAGGTCGATGCGGTGGCAGAGAGGTGGCGTTAGCCTTGCTAAACACAGCTCTGAAGTCATGGTATTCGGGGGGTACCCGGGAGAGTTCAGGTTGGACCTCGGTGCTGACAGGAAGAAGCGGGGACGAGGCGTCCTTCAGACAGGTGAGATGACACGTGGTTCCCCAACCACAGATGGAGCTGGTGGACCAGTCGATGAGGGGATTGTGACGACGGAGCCAGGGGAAACCAAGCACCAGAGGTACCTCAGGGTGGTCAAGGACGTGAAACTGGATGGTTTCTTTGTGGTTGCCTGAGATGAGCATGGTGACTGGGATGGTTTGGTGGGTTATGACACCCATCTTGTGGCCGTCCAGTGCTTTGGCTGGGATGGGATGATTCAGGGGAAGCAGACTCAGTCCAAGTTGTTTTGCCAAACTCTGGCTGATGAGACTGGAGTCGGAGCCGGAGTCAATGAGGGTAGCCAGGGTCTGAGGTCCACCAGGCAGGAGCAGACGAGCAGGCAGGGAAGGACGATGAACTTGAGGAGGCTGGAGGGAAGAGCTCACCCGTACCTCCTCTCTTACAAGTGAGCTCGCTCTTTTACTGGACAGACCTTAACGAAGTGTCCTTGTCCTCCACAATACAGGAGAGCCGACGTCTTCTTTCAGCTGGGGTGAGAGAAGTGCGACCCAACTGCATGGGTTCGGAGTCCCCTGCCATTGTTGAGGAGGACAGTCGAGGTGGAGTCTTGGCTCGCGGACTGAGAATGGGCTGATGAGTTGATGCCAGATTCTTGGCTCCTCTTCTGGCCCTGATGCGAAGATCGATCCTTGTGGCAAGGGCGATGATGTCATCCAGGGACGAAGGGAGTTCATGCGGGACCAGACCATCTTTGATGTAGTCAGCCAACCCGTGAACAAAGGCGTCGATCTGAGCCGAAGAGTTCCACCCACTGCGACTGGCCTGAGTGCGGAAGTCGATGGAGTAATCTGCTACTGACCGTCGACCTTGTTGGAGCCTCAGGAGACCTGCAGCTACCCCAGCTCTGTCAGGATTCTGGCCGAACACCTTCCGAAGCTCAGGTGAGAAGGTGAGAAAACTGGAACATGCAGGAGATTGACGGTCCCACTCAGCAGTTCCCCAGAGTCTTGCATGTCCCGTCAGATGGTTGATGGTGTAGGCCACTTTGGAGGCTTCTGAGGAGAAGGTGCGAGGTTGGAGAGTGAAGAGCAGGGTGCAGTTGGTGATGAAGGCTGCACAGATCTCTGGATCCCCATCGTAGCGTTCAGGAGAGCCCACTCGTGGCTCTGGAGCGTGGGGCAAGGCAGGAGGCAGAGTAACAGGTACAGGATCTGGAGCTGGTGGTGGAGCTTGAAATCTGGAGGCCAGTTCAGTGACAGTCCGAGTGAGTGTATCTACAGCCCCCTGTAGGTGAGTGGTGGCTGTAGCGATCAGTCCCTCATGATGAGCCAACACTCCTTCCACTCTCTCTAGTCTGTCCATTGCAGATGGTGAACTACTCGCTGGGTCCATCTTCTGGTCAGACTGTACTGTGACGGTGGTAGTTATGACCCAGAAGCAAGCAGATAAGATGAGCAATGAACAGTCTTTATTTGACACCAAGTTCAGACACAGTTCAGAGCAGGGTTTGAACCCGCGACCAGGAGATTTGCAGACGGGTGCTCTCACAACTGAGCTAACCCGGAGATGTTCAGACAATGGTTCACTCAGTCTTTTCAGGGGAGAAGCTGCGGCTTGAGCGGGGCTTGAACCCGCGACAGTAAGATCTGTGATCGGATACTCTACTGATTGCGCCACACAGGAGATGCTCAGACAGGGGCTCACACAGTCTTTAGAGGGGTGTAGCTGCGACTTGAGCGGGGCTTTAACCCGCGACAGCAAACTTTGAAGATGAACACTTCTCTGATTGCAACACACAGGAGGAGTCCAAAACTGGGACCCACACAGTTTAAACAGGAAACAGGCTGTGGCTTGAGCGGGGGTCGAACCCGCGACAGCTAGATCTGTAGTCGGACGCCTTACCGACTGAGCCACACAGGAGACACACTGACAGAAGCTCACAAGGCTTTACAGGAGAAGGTGATGCAGGCTTGACTCACACACAGACGAGCAGAGGCGTTCAGGAACACTCGGAGATGTGATTCAGGCGAACTCACGTTGTCGAAGACAGGCAGGGAGTCAGACACCAGGCGGATGGCACAACGTAGGGCAGACAGGGCTCGGCGACAGGAGACGGAAGCAGGATCAGATACCAGGCGTGGTTCACAACGCAGGGCAGACAGGGCTCGGCAACAGGAGACGGAAGCAGGATCAGATACCAGGCGTGGTTCACAACGTAGGGCAGACAGGGCTCGGCAACAGGAGACGGAAGCAGGATCGAAAGCCAGGGATTCAGACAGGCGGGTGAATGCAGGACAGAAGCTAGTCGATACCTTGAAGTCAAGTCGAGGGTCAGGCGTATGAGGCAAAGTCTGGGACGAAACTTGTCGGCAACTGGTGATCAATCCGGGAAACAAGTCTGGAAGTCTCAGCATGAGTGCGATGACAGTCTGACAACGACTGAGTGTGGAGCTGGGGCTTTTGTAGCTGGCTTGATTGCCGGAGACGAGGTGCAGGTGTGAGCAGCAACACAAGTGAGGTGAGTCTGGACTGATTAGAGTGGAGCAGGGAGTGACAGGCTGCGGATGAGGCTGAGGCTGAAGCTGAGATTGTGACACTGGGGTTCTTCACAGCAGTCAGCTTTCGAGAACATCAAAAGTATGCTAACCACAGCACCGGTTCTCGCTTTTTATGACACTGACAAGCCAACCACCGTGTCTGCTGATGCAAGCAGCTACGGCTTAGGGGCTGTACTCATTCAGCTTCATGGAGAAGTGTGGAAACCAGTCGCCTACTGCTCCCGGCGTCTGTCTGAGGCCGAAACACGCTACGCCCAGATTGAGAAAGAGTGTTTGGCAAGTGTGTGGGCTTGTGAAAAGTTTGACAAGTATCTGTGTGGCTTGGATCAGTTCAGGTTAGAGACTGACCACAGACCATTAGTACCTCTTGTGAACAGCCAAAGCTTGGACAACGTTCCTTTAAGATGTCAGCGTCTTCTTATGAGGCTCATGAGATACAAACCAGAGGCTGTTTATGTGCCAGGGAAAACCCCAGTTGTTGCAGATGCCCTGTCGCGTAGCCCACAGCCACACACAAGCGAGCAGAAAGATACCCACAGTGATGTTGAGTGTTACATAGCCACAGTCATCCAAGGTATCCCAGCATCTCCTAGTAGAATGGACAGTATTAAAACAGTTACTACAAATGGCGATGAACTGCAAACTGTCATCAGATTCACAAGACAAGGATGGCCTGAATACAAAGACAAAGTGTCACTGAATGTCAGAGCATACATGAAAGTGAAAAATGAGCCATCAGAGACTAACAGTCTAGTTACACGTGGTTCATGAATCATCATCCCAAAGTCAGAAAGGTCAGAGATTCTAAACAAAATACATGCCGGACACCAAGGACTCACAAAATGTAGGGACAGAGCAAACTCATCTGTTTGGTGGCCAGGCCTCTCTGCTGAGCTTAAAGACACTGTAATGCGTTGTCAAATGTGCCAAGAACAGAAACGCACCCAGCAGAAGGAACCACTCATCTCTACGCCCCTGCCTGACCGTCCCTGGAAAAGGATTGGACTCGATCTTTGTGAGTATAACAAAGGCAACTACCTAGTAGTTTCAGACTACTACTCACGTTTTTTGGAGATACTACATCTGCCGTCTACCACAAGCTTTCAAGTTATTAAGAGACTGAAAGTCACGTTTGCCAGATTTGGTATTCCTGATGAGGTGGTGAGTGACAATGGACCTCAGTTTTGCTGTTCTGAGTTCCGAGGGTTTGCAAATGAAATGGACTTCAAACACATTACTTCCAGTCCCCACCATCCTCAGGGAAATGGCCACGCGGAGAGAGCTGTGCAAACTGCTAAGAAAATCCTCAAGCAGGAGGATCCGCTAATAGTTCTCATGTGCTACCGATCAACACCCTGCTCCACTACAGGAGTCAGTCCTGCTGAGCTTCTTATGGGTAGAAAGATTCGCACAAATTTGCCCACTCTGGAGAAAAATCTTCAACCAAAGTGGCCTGACAAAAAGACTATCATGCAAAAGGACGCCATGGAGAAGGCTAAACAAGCTTTATACTACAACCGCCGTCATGGAGCAAGACCTCTTCCTCCTCTTCGTCCTGGAGACACCATCATGACCAAACTGGATCAGGAAAAGACCTGGGCGACACCTTCAGTTGTTTCCAAGGAGTGTGTTACCCCACGATCCTACCTTTTGCATGGTGCAGTGTTGCGCCGTAACCGCCGTCATCTGCGTCATCATCTGGACAATCTTCCGCAACCTGCAGCAACAGCCTTACATCCACCAGCGGAGAGTAGTTTGGTGGAGCCCCTTCCATCTCCTGAGTCTATCGCTTCAGAGGCTGCATCCTGCTCAGGTTCTCGCCGACACGCACGCACCTGCCATTTCGCCAATGACTGTTAGTACCAGATCAAGACGTGTGTGCAAACCCGTCAAGAGAATGGACCTGTAGTCTCTTTGTTGTACATTGTGCACTATATGGCCTTTGGGGGGGTACAGGGAGAAGGAAAACGTAAAAAAAAAAAAAAAAAAAAGAGAGAGACTGAGTTACAATGGAGTTTGCAATGTATTGTTTGAAGTGTTCATTACTTTGTTGCACTTTAATGCATATATTCCAGCAAATTGCAATTATAGCGGCTAAATTTCTGGCCCTGTTTACATAAGAAACGGCTAAAAAGCTAAATAGGTCAGTACCAATCTAAGGGTTACAAGTTTCTGATTACTTTAAGTTTGAGTAGACCGGATATTTTGAGTGAGTTTGTAATTACATCAGCTAAACAAAATTAAGATGGATTTGCCAATTAAATGTTATTGCACTTTAACATAGAATTATATTTACTATAAAGGGGGAGATGTCATATATGGATTATATGTAAAAGCACTGTGTTAACCATTTACGACACTTTACGTCACCTGCTTTACTGCATTACCTACCTGATGTCTGCAGCGAGAGTCCCTGAGTCTGCTGTTGTTGTACATACAGTCAACCTGCATGTTAGTGCTGTGCCTCGTTCAGCCACAAATAAAGGCTATTTTGCAACGAATATAACCACTCGTCATTCTACAGGTGGTAACGACCATTTTGTCAAATTAATTGGTTGTGTTGATGTCCATGCCTCAGGCTTGTACTCCTCCACCATAGGATTTAACACAGTGAAATTTTCCCTTTTTCTTGTTTCCTTTTCAAGATAGGAATTCATGCCATCGTTGGATCCTTGAGAACTTCTACCACCTGAAGCCTGAAATATTGCTAACTTAGCAGTGGATGCGGCTACTTCGGCTTCCAAATCAAGCATTTCTCTTTTCCTCCTCAGCTGCTGTTCCTGCTCCTCCAAGGCATGCTTTTGCTTTAAAGCTTCAGCACGAGCAAGAAGTGCTGCCATCTCAGCCACTGCCTTTGGGACTGCAAAGGATGTGGTACTTGATCTCCCACTGCTATGACTCCTATGACTTAAGCGTTTACCAATATTTGAAACACTGTCGTAGGGACTAATGTCATCCACAACGTTACCATTCTCATTCCATTCATCACATGAAACCCACATTTTTGCATCTGCAATACATTCATTATTAGGAATCGTTTTTGCTTTAAACCAGATTTCATGTTTTTCTTTTTCAACACTTGGCAATAACCCCAACAGAGTATTATGCACATTTTTCACTTCACCACACAATTCAATCAGTTCTCCCAGAGTATCCTGTACCTGTGTTTTATCATGCTTTAACATGAAACCTTGTATTGATTTCCTTATACTGGCTGCTTTGTTTAACTTAGCTTTTCTTAAAGATTGCAGCCTGTCCAATTCATTGTCAAGCGCCTTTGTAGTGAGCTTAACCACTCTTTTTTGAGTCTTTGTTTCCAAACCGTCAGTTAAACTACAGGGTTTACTAGCAGTCTTTACATTAGTCACGGAAACCTTACTTAAGTCCGACACTGCGCCGCGCGTCTCCATGATGAACAGTCAGTCAATGAGCAAATCCTACTACGAATGGTCAACGTAAAGTCTATTGTTCACCCGCTTTGATAACCAATGCATTGGATTTTTTTTCTTTTTATGTGTGCACACAATTTCAATGGCCATTAGGGAGTGCAGCGCTACACATACCTCCGTGCGTTGGGCGCCGTGCGAAGATCCGGTGGTCCGCCGACCTGGTGGTTGGTCCGGTAATCCAGTGGTCGGTCTGGTAATCCAGTGGTCGGTAGTCCTCTGGTCCTCTGGTCCGCCCCTCCCATGGGCGTCGCCACCATTCAACGTGAAGGGGACGTGTCCCCTCCAGATTTCAATATTCTTCATTTGGACCCCCCCCCCCCACATTTAACATAAAATATTGGTTCATCCAGCGCCGTTTCTTTTGCCTCGTAAAAGAATCCATTCCACTTTATCGCTAATAGAAAATACATAGTGGACTTGTGAATCCACTCCGTGTTTTCCGGACAACCTTCAACGACAGCAGCATGAAGTGAGTGACAGTGCATATCTATGGAACCCCAAAAGAGTCATAATGAAATAAATAAAAACAACATTCTGAAATAAATATCATTTTGATAAATAACAGACAGATATGAAATATAGCCATTAAATTGTAAAATAAGGTAATACTATAATGAAATATGTTTTATTATTCTTTAATATTGAAGTATTATAATTGAATATTTCATAATGAATATTTTAAAATTTTCATTCTTTTTAAAATAATGACTATTTACATAATTTCCAAGCTTTATGAAATAAAAAAACGTCTTTTACCAAGTCAATTTTTATTTCATAATGTCATTTTCCACAATGGCCTTTTTAATTTCATAATGTCTTTTTCAACAATGGCCTTTTTATTTCATAATATCGTTTTTCAGCAGAATGACTTGGTCTGTCAATCAAAGCACATAAGGCGGAGCCAGTTCAGTGATTGGCTGATCCTTTACACAGACACTGCAGCAGAACTTGCACTATCGATTCTAACGTGGAGATTATCACTAACCATGAGAAGCCTGAAAACATGACAACACGAGTTCCTGACATGTTTGAGACAGAATGGCTGCAGGAGCGAGGTCACTTTCAGAGTTTCTTCACTTCAGCCTGAGAGAGGACTGCAAACGCAGGTGACCACACTACAACCCAGTACATATGGGGCCCCGTGGAGTGTGGTCACCTGCGTTAGCATTTGTGAGCGTCGATGCTGGGCTGTAGTGCTGGGAGTAACTCTGTTACTTTTGCCAGTAACGGGTAATCTAACTAATTACTGTTTCAATAGTTACTACGCCGTTATAGGTAATTTGTTGTAGTTAGTAGTTACTTTTCCAAAGGGACAGTAACTAATGCGTAAGTGTTTTGAAAAACTTTTGCTGCTTGAACTGTGTGGCTCTGTCTCTGTGTCCTTCCTTGTAACCTGGCCTGGTTACTTTTGCCAGTAACGGGTAATCTAACTAATTACTGTTTCAATAGTTACTACGCCGTTACTGTTACCGACTGTGAAATGTGGCGCGTTACTTAGCACCCATCTGCTGCTGTTATCCACTCAGCCCACAGGGCAGGAGCTGGCTCGCGCAGACACACGAGAGAACAAGAGTGTGTCTGAAGAAACTCTGAAAGTGACCTCGCTCCTGCAGCCATTCTGTCTCAAACATGTCAGGAACTCGTGTTGTCATGTTTTCAGGCTTCTCATCGTTAGTGATAATCTCCACATTAGAATCGAAAGTGCAAGTTCTGCTGCAGTGTCTGTGTAAAGGATCAGCCAATCATTTAACTGGCTCCGCCTTATGTGCTTTGATTGACAGACCTAGTCATTCTGCTGAAAAATGACATTATGAAATAAAAAGGCCATTGTTGAAAAAGACATTATGAAATAAAAAGGCCATTGTTGAAAAAGACATTATGAAATAAAAAGGCCATTGTGGAAAAAGACATTATGAAATAAAAATTGACTTTGTAAAAGACGTTTTTTTATTTCATAAAGCTTGGAAATTATGTAAAAAGTCACTATTTTAAAAAGAATGAAAATTTTAAAATATTCATTATGAAATATTCAATTATAATAATTCAATATTAAAGAATAATGGGGGCTTCCGGTGACGGCATGTGATAGGTAGCAGCTTAATACCCACGCTCCGTCTTTATTCGACTATTTCCTAACTAAATCAACGCAACACTCGGCTTTTTGTTTTCTAAAACAAGATGGCATCATCCCTGAGAGGTAAAGGATCACACAAACTGGACCAAACCAAAGAAAGAGGTGACAATTTGAAGCAGCTAACTCTGAAGCAAGCCTCGTGTGGACCAGTAGCTACAGAAGATAGCATGTTCGACTCTGAGTCAAAAATACTTGCAGAGCTTGAGAAATTAAGGAAAGACAACCAAGAGGGACATGCACAAACCCAACTCTCCCTAATAAGATTAGAAACTTCATTTAAGGGACTGAGAGAAGATGTGACAAAACTGGAAAATAGAATCACGGAAGCGGAGGGACGTGTCGGCGCTAATGAAGACACCGCCAGGCGCCATGAGCAGGCCATTCGGTACTTGTTGCACAGAGAAATACACTTGTCTGTGCGGTGTGAAGATATGCAGAACAGACTTCGGGCGTAACAACTTGAGAATCTATCGTGTGCCGGAGGGAAGCGAGGGAAAGGATGTTAAACTTTTCGTACAAGAACTGCTCAAATCTGCACTGCAGCTTCCCTCCGAGCTCAACATCGGCATTGAGAGAGCGCACAGAGCCCTAACTGCCAAGCCAAAGAACCCCGGTGCTGCCCCACGATCGTTGATTGTCAAGTTTTTGGATTACTCAGTCAAAGAAACCATACTACGAAAAGCATGGGAGCAAAGAAAGGTGATGTACAAAGACGGACAGATTTACCTCGATCACGACTTCTCTCCCGACCTGCAGAAAAAAAGAATGCTTGTGTGAGACGCAGTTAAGCAGTTAAAAATGAAGAACATCAGAGCAAAGTGCATTTTTCCTGCACAGCTGAAAGTGTTCCTTGAGGACGGCGAAAAAACCTACTCGACGATGTCGGATGCTCTCCCAGCGCTTCAAGAGATGGGAGTGCAGGTGAGAGTGGACGAGAGAGAGCGACTGGAAACGGAGCTGTCCTGGGACGGGTGGAGCACTGCGGGAGTGAAATCGGGTAAAGGTCCCGCGACATTTACCCACGTAGAGATGAAAGCCTTTTTCAGCACAAAGGAGTGAGCTGCTTTTCTTTTGTTACCTTTTTTCCTTTCTCTTTTTTTTTCTCGCCGAGTTCACACGATTATTTCCGAACAATAAAATTTAGGAGAGGAAATAAAGTGTTTAAACCTTGGACGGGACGTGATGTAAAGCGAGTGGAGGACCATCTATCCACGACCAAACCGCAGCAGACCGCTCTGAGAGCCGGACGACAGCGACGCAACACGCACCGTTTTTTTTAATTCCACGGAGGATCGGTCACCAACCTCCGCCCAGGATACACCGGGGACTGGGTTAATCGGGTTTGAGGACTCTGACTGACCTAGTCTGGTATGTGGAAGCATACACTGTTCTGTTTGTTTGCTATTTGTTCAGTTGTAAATGTTTTTTTTCTTCCTGAGACTGGAAATGGGCCATTATTGTAATATCTGTGCTGAGTCAGTTCTTTGTGATCTAAGTGGGAAACAATACAGTGCTAAAAAAGATGAATAATCTTACTTGTGTTACTTATAATGTCAAGGGCTTGAGTAGTCCTATTAAGAGGAAAAAGGTGTTGAACCAATTAAAAAAACTTAATTGTGCCATAGGGATGCTCCAGGAAACACACCTTTCAGAAAAAGAGCATGTGAAGCTGAGGAGAGAATGGGTAGACCAGCAATAT
This sequence comes from Scarus forsteni, assembly GCA_036419115.1. Lineage (NCBI taxonomy): Eukaryota > Metazoa > Chordata > Actinopteri > Labriformes > Labridae > Scarus > Scarus forsteni. Next base: position 207,221 of record JAZDUH010000092.1, on the reverse strand, counting down.
AGCTCCTCATACCAAAATGGGAGAAAAGAGGACTCTCAATTCTTTTCAGTAAATCTATTTATTTTTGTCATGAGAGAAGCTTCAGTGATAAAGAAGGGAGATATTTAATTGTAATTGGAAGTGTAGGGGGCATTAAAATAACTCTGCTCAATCTATATGCTCCAAATGAGGATAGCCCAAGTTTCTTCAGAAATATTGCATCACTGTTAGCAGATAAAGCAGTAGGAATTATCCTGGTAGGGGGAGATTTCAATTGTGTTTTGAGAGCATCTGTTGATAAACTACCTGCTGACTTTGGTCCCAAATCTAAAAAGTCTCTTGTACTATCAACACTGATAGAGGAGTTGGGCTTGGTAGATGTTTGGAGGCACCTACACCCCAAGGAGAGAGATTTCACTTTTTTCTCACATGTGCACGGCAGCCACTCAAGGCTAGATATGTTCCTGATGTCTGGAGCAGATTCCTTTAGAGCTATTCAATGTAATATAGAAGCAATCACTATCTCAGATCATGCCCCAGTCTGTTTGAAATTAAAGATGAGCCCAAATAATAATTTTAAATATTGGAGAGCCAATGTATCTATTTTAAATAAGGAAACAATCAAACAAGAACTACGGGAGGGTTTTAATGAATATCTCAAATTTAATGATAATGGAGAGGTCTCTCCAACAGTATTGTGGGAGGGAGCCAAGTGCTTTCTAAGGGGCAATATTATTGCAATCTGCTCTAGATTGAAAAAAGAAAGACTTGGAGACTTGAACAATTAGAGCTGGACAACAAAATCCGAAAATTAGAAAAAGAACATCAGACAACACACGATGAAGACATACTGACTGTATTGAAGGAGAACAGACAGAAATTAAATAACTTACTAACCTATAAAGCAGAGGGGCAGCTTCGATTCACAAATCAGAAGTATTATGAATTTGGCAACAGGGCTAGCAGGTTGTTAGCATTTCAGTTGCGTAAATCACAGTCAAACAGAGTGGTGCATAAAATCATGTGCCCAACCACTGGGGATATGATGCATAAGCCAAGTGATATTGCAAAGGCATTTGCCACTTATTATCAGGAATTGTATAGGGAAGAAAGCTGCCCAGATAAGATGGGAAAGATTGAAAACTTCCTTAAATCAATTAAGCTTAATAAATTGACTGAGGCAGAGGCTGATCAAATAACGCATCCGATTACAATAGAAGAAATCAAAAAAAGCATTTTGAAACTTAAAAACAACAAATCCCCAGGAGTAGATGGCCTCCCTGGAGAATATTACAAAGTGTTTGAAAAAGAGCTGACGCCACTTCTACATCAGGTCTTTAACTACGCTCTCTCAGAAGGTGACCCTCTTCAGTCTTGGTCTGAAGCCATTATTAGTGTCATTCATAAAGATGGAAAAGATCCATCTCTATGTACATCTTATCGGCCCATCAGCCTCCTGTGTGTTGATTTAAAAATACTTACATCCATCATTGCATATAGAGTTCAAAACCATATTAAAAAACTGGTGAAACCTGACCAAACAGGTTTTATCGCACAAAGACAAGGAACAGATAATGTTAGAAGGGCCTTAAATCTCCAAATAATAGCACAAAAAAGGAACACCCCATCTATGTTTCTCAGCTTGGACGCTGAGAAAGCGTTCGACCGGGTGGATTGGATCTTTCTACAGCAAACTCTCAAACATATGGGCTTCAATAATACCTTTATTAAATGGGTTCAAAATTTCTATAAAAACCCCAGGTCACGAGTGAGGGTTAATTGTTCAGATTTTTTCTCGCTGGGACGTGGTACTAGACAGGGTGAAGTTCTCTCGCCCTCATTATTTGCACTTAGTATTGAGCCCCTTGCTGAGCTGATTAGATCCAATCCTCTCATTCAGGGAATAAGAGATGAAACTTATGCTCATCATAAGTTGTCCCTTTTTGCAGATGATATTTTATTGTTTTTGGAAAATCCTATCACTTCTGTACCTGCTCTACTCAACAGCCTTAATCAGTACAGTAAAGTATCAGGTTATAAAATCAATACAAATAAATCTGAAGCTCTAATGATTGTTGGGAAATGGCCGTCACAGTTGGATAACCTTGTCTCATTCAGACATTCTAAGCAAGGGTTCAGATATCTGTGAGTCACTCTTACTTCTAAGACTACAGAGTTGTTTTCATCTAATTATGACAAATTGTTTAAGGAAATTAAATCTGATTTAAATAAATGGGATGTACTTCCACTCTCTCTTTTGGGAAGAATTGAGTGTATAAGAATGAATGTTCTTCCTAGATTACTGTTCTTGTTTCAAAATCTTCCTGTTTTTGTACCACAGTCTGCGTTTAGATCATTAGACAATCTAATTTCAAAATTTATTTGGCAAAACAAAAGGCCAAGAGTAAGACTTAAAGTCTTGATGTCTGGTAAGGAAAACGGGGGTCTAAGATTGCCTAACATGAAAGTGTATTATTGGGCGGCCCAAATAAAAGCAATGGTGGCCTGGATCATTCGTGATCCAGAGACACAGTGGGTTTCTATGGAAGAATATTCATCACCAGGTATCTACCTGTCAAGTCTTCCATTTCTTAATCTGCAGTCTCAGAAAAAAATAAAAATTACAAACTTATGGGTTAAACATACATTAAAAGTTTGGATCCTGGTACAAAAAATATTAAAAGGGATAGTGTCTCTCTCTCGAGCCATGTCCATAAGTGGGAATATTGAGTTTCTTCCATCTTTGGTAGACAGGAGCTTTGATAGATGGGCAGAGAACAAACTCATCACAGTAAATCAACTGTTTGAAAGAGATGTAATTAAAACCTTTGCCCAATTAAGAAGCAAATATAGTCTACTCTCAAGTGATCACTATAGATACCTACAAGTAAGAAATTATATAATGAAACATATGGACTGGGATCAGATTAGGAGAGAACCAACAAATATAGAAAAACATTTTATTAACTTGGTTGAGAATGATGGTGTAATGAATAAACAAGTGTCCTTGATTTATAAAAAAATTTTGATGGATCTGTCTGACAATACACAACATATATATATATAAATGTGACACTTGACGATGAGACTTGGGAAAATGTTTGCATTGGTTGTCATAAGGGGGTGGGGAGCCAACTCTGGAAAGAGTTTGATTGGAAGTTTAAAATACGATTCTTCAGGACCCCATTAAAATCTTTTCTCTTTAAAAGTGGGGCTAGTAATAAATGTTGGAGAAATTGTGGACTTGTCGGAGACCAAACACACATATTTTGGGATTGCCCCTTCATACAATGTTTTTGGAATGATGTAAAAGACATACTAGAAAATCTTCTTAAAGTCAACTTATCTCTGGACCTTTCAACGTTCTTACTGGACATATTCCCTGATGGACTGTCCCATGATCAGCAATTTTTGTTACATCTTTTTCTAATGACTGCAAGAAAAATGATAACAATTTCTTGGTTAAAACCTGAACCACCTACAGTTTCCCAGTGGATACAAAAAGTCAAACAACTTAATGTACTTAATGGAACAGCTGACTGCACAACTACAGTTAAAGACTCCAACCTTTGAAAGAAGATGGAGATCAGCCAAAGACCTCATTGAATAGGATTTCTTTATTTATTTCTTTATTTTTTATTTTTTTTCTCCATCTCTGTCTTGAAATTGTAAATTATTAAGTATCTGTCAAGGCCCAGTCTCAGGAAGCACTGTTATGATGTTTGTCTGTTGAATTCTGACAATAAAAGTTCAAAAAAAAAAAAAAAGAATAATAAAATATATTTCATTATAATATTGCCTTATTTTACAATTTAATGGCCATATTTCATATCTGTCTGTTATTTATCAAAATGGTATTTATTTCACAATGTTGTTTTTATTTATTTCATTATGACTCTTTTGGGGTTCCATACATCTCGGGCAGTGAGTGAGAGCAGCAGGCTGCTCGAAACAGGAGGTAACGTCTGTTAGTCCTCAATATTAACACGAGGCCACGTTATATTAATGTTCAGCTAAGAAATGAAAACTAGAAGTAAGCTAATGAATTGTTGCAATATTTGCTCCTTCCCCAGACATAATGGAAAATTCTTAAAGAAGCGAAAAGTAAGTCAAAATGTCCCCACAATACAGGTGTTTTGCTCATGGAAACGTTAGCTGACTTATTTCAGTTGTTGATAGATGCTTAATTAATCCATCCCGACCCTTTTTGACAGCAGATTGATACTGAGAGTCAGTCAGAGGCAAGAGCAGGGTCAGCAGCTTGTGACGTGAGGGAGAGGGACAGTGCAGAGACTTCAGTCACAGAGGTGAGTGATTTACGGTGCTGGGCTGGTAGTTACAGGATGGATTTGGGCAAGAAGACGTTACATTACTCCACACAGCTCAACAAACATCTAATATGATTACTGATCAGTTGAAGTTTCTAATATGTAGTTTCTATGGGCTCCAAATCAAAAGTTACTGTATGTGTGAATGAATAATCATTGTAGCTAGGGGTGGGCAATATGGCAAAAATATCATATCGCCTTTTTTTTTTAATATAAAATCATAATCACGATTTTATCATGATTCTTTGATTTTTCTAGACTAATTTGCATGTTTGACCATTTTTCCCCATGTTTAACATATAAAACATGTAAAACCCTAAAGGAAAAAAAAAACAATTTAAGCCAAAGAAACTTTCTGAACATGTTTTAATTTAAATAGTGCAGTTTTTATAAAAATGTGCAATAAATGCAAGCATAAAAGGTAATGAACAACAATAAAGTGCACTTTTGTAACATAAAAACTAAACACACCAAATAGCTTATTGAAAAGGGTCAAATATAAATGCAAACTTAAGTAACTGGTTATCTCTTAAAGTGCAACACTTTAGAACAAATGTTATCTAACTGCAATGTCTATAATCTGAGTGAATAATACAGCTGCTTTAGAACAGATTTTTGTTCAGACATCTTCAAGCTTTTATCTCCTTTTCTCTTTCTGCCATGGCTTCATGCTACATAACCAAACAGGAGATCCCGCCATGCACTGCGCGTAATGTGCTACGATTGGCTAGTCGGGTGCACGTCAAAGTCTCTACGTCCACACAGACGATCTGACGAACTTTCTGGTTTATGAGATCATCCCCATGCTATAGTCCTTCACAATTTAATATTGTAGTATCGCACACCACAAACTGTAGCACTGTCATTAGGCTACTGATGTCAAACAATACCTGTAGACTGCAATAATGATCTAAAGCTACTTAAACTGTGCTTTATTTATTGTTACCTTTTTATTTGTATAGAAATGATAGGCTTTTTATCGTTAACTCTAATTTCCAGGAGACATTAGACAGAGGAGAGGGAGCCATAGCCACGGTTCATTCTCTGAAGTTCTCTGCTTGACAGAGTCATTTTGTGTTATAAAGGCTACATAATGTCATGTCATACCTGTTCATTGAGTGAGATTATGAATATTCTTATATAAATACAGTTCACTGTCACTATTGCTTGGAATGGCGGCATGTTGTGTTACATCTAAGGCTAAATAAAAAAAGAATAAACAAAATAAAAAGCAAAATTCAACCAAAAAGTCATTGTTGGTGATAAATGTTATCATGTTCATCACATTATCTTAGGCATGACAGTGAGTTTTAAAAGGCTGAAAGTTGAATGAAGACTTAATGTTGAGTCTGAAGAATGTGTCTTATAAGTAAATTTAGATATTAAACATCCTGTTAAAATACATTAGAATGCAGAAAATGTCATGTAATTAACCCTCGGAGCCCATACCAGTGTGTCCCCCCCACATAAAAAAAGCTTCTGACGCCACTGTGTCTGGGGAAGGAGCAAATATTGCAACAATTCATTAGCTTACTTCTAGTTTTCATTTCTTAGCTGAACATTAATATAACGTGGCCTCGTGTTAATATTAAGGACTAACAGACGTTACCTCCTGTTTCGAGCAGCCTGCTGCTCTCACTCACTGCCCAAGATGCACTGTCACTCACTTCATGCTGCTGTCGTTGAAGGTTGTCCGGAAAACACGGAGTGGATTCACAAGTCCACTATGTATTTTCTATTAGCGATAAAGTTGAATGGATTCTTTTACGAGGCAAAAGAAACGGCGCTGGATGAACCAATATTTTATGTTAAATGTGGGGGGGGGGTCCAAATGAAGAATATTGAAATCTGGAGGGGACACGTCCCCTTCACGTTGAATGGTGGCGACGCTCATGAGTCCAACACAAGTGTCAGACAAATGACTATATCAATCTCTTGCTATCAGTGAGTATTCATCAGTTTCATGAATTAAACAGACTTCTTGTCCAAAAATCAGCCGATTACATTACAAACACATTTTGACATGGTTCAGTATGATATGCAGTAAAATATTGATTTTTAGTTTTTGGACAGCACTTGTGTCCAAATGAGCAGGAAAAACGCTGCAGGAACAGAATTAAGCATTAAAACACAGCTTTCAGTAACAATTCATCAGTTTGATGAATATAACAGACTTTCTTGCCATAAATCAAAAGATTAGTGTGATACAAACACATTTTGGCATGTTTCAGTATTATATGGAGTAAAATGTTGATTTTTAGTTTTTGGACAGCACTTGTGTCCAAATGAGCAGGAAAAACTCTGCAGGACCAGAATTAAGCATTAAAACACAGCTTTCAGTGACAATTCATCAGTTTCATATATGTAACAGACTTTCTTGCCATAAATCAGCAGATTAGTGTGATACAATCACATTTTGGCATGTTTCAGTATATCATGCAGTAAAATGTTGATTTTTAGTTTTTTGACAGCACTTGGGTCCTTCAAGGTATGAAGTCTACAGTAGGAATCCTTATTCTCATTCTGTAATGTAAGCTTGTATTAGTTTTATGTGTTGTTGAGAGCTTCTTAGCCTATATATAGACCAGTGGTTAACAACCTGTGGTCCAGGACCCACTGGTGGCCTGCAAAGGTGCTACACGTGGCCTACCAAATAAAGACTTCAACCAATGAGGTAATGTTTTCGCAGGGGTCTGTCTGTTTGTCTGTTAGCAAAATTATGCAACAGCTACTGAATAGATTTACATTAAAAAATGTACCAGGTGCTGATCAGATCCAGGTTTATGACACAGAACACTGAAGTTTATAATGGCAAATCCCATTCATTTACATCATCATGCAAACTGTACTTTATTTGCAAACTAACATGAATGTTTTTCAAGGCTATGCCACAATACATTTCCTGACTTCCCTTGCAATTCCAGGAGGACTTCTGCTACCATAAGGGCTAACAATAGCCTGTAGATTGGCACATTTTTTCCAAGTTGGTAACTGGAATGGTGATAACTTGAAGATCACGTCATTCACACTCCCCTCTCCCCCCTTCCAATGTAAATGGAATGCAGCATTCTCCACATGGAGAGATATGAGTGGACACTCGGCTGTCCAATCAGAGAAGAAAAGCCACTGAGCTGAGCTGGTTGGCAGAGGTCTGTGCTCTCTGAGTGCTTTTCTAGTTTACATTATAGTATGGTTTTCTTATATAAAGCTTTTTGGTCTATCAAGTATGCCATGAATTGGAAATGATCTGATAAGAGGAGTATTCCATGACATAAAACTTTTAAGGCTTTACCGTTTTGCTGACAGGTTAACAATCCTAAAACTTTAGCAGCAACTACTGTGCCAAACACAAGAGCATTTATGATGGTTCATCAGTTCTCTTTTACAGTTACAGTGTCTTATGATAACATCAACCTATTTTGAAGACAGAAGGAATTTGATTGTATTTGAAAAAGAAAAGTATTCAGTTCAACTTTGCATGTGTAAGCTCAGAAGTTTTGTTGGTGTCCATTAAATTTTGACATGATTCAGTAAACATGCAGTAAAACACAGATTTCCCGTTTTTTGACAGCACTTGTGGCCAAATGAGCAGAAACGCTGCACGTTGTGAATTCAGCAGAAAGACACAACTGTCTGTAAATACTCATCAATTTCATAAATATAACAGACATTCGGTAGCACTTTAGATTACAGCCCGCGTCTTACAGTGTAGTTTCCTCAACTGTTGGGGTAACTCTCACTCATGTACCATGACATTTTGCAGTATTTATGGGGTAGTTACACTCGCGTCTTACAGTGTAAGTCCTGGAGTCTTACAGTGTAGTTTCCCGTGTCTTACCATGAACTTATAAGGACTGTGTATTTTCCTGGACATACGCTTTTGCTGTGCATACCTTAATGTGCCACTTCCTGTTAAGAATCAGCATGGATACAGATAATGTAGACCAGTGATGAACTAGAACGCTGTAATGTATTGATGAATACGTGTTTCACAAAATAATGACAAGACATGCAGACGTATAAAATATCTTTATTTTTTTAAAACACACAGACACCTCACATAGTAATTCACCTTTTAATTAACCTGGCCATTAAGATCACACTTGTCTTTGCTTACTGTCTAACTGTCCAGTACTTTCACTGTGACAACCCAGCACTTAACCTGTAACTGGTCAACATCTGGAACCGGGCTGTATTATAAAGTGCTCACTTGTTGGCTTTACTTACTGTGTAACTACCCTCTACTTTACTGTAACTACTGGTCAACATCTGGAACCGGGCTGTATTATAAAGTGCTCACTTGTTGGCTTTACTTACTGTGTAACTACCCACTACTTTACCTGTAACTACTGATCAACATCTGGAACCAGGCTGGATTATAAAGTGAACAATTGTTGGCTTTACTTACTGTGTAACTACCCTCTACTTTACCTGTAACTACTGATCAACATCTGGAACTGGGCTTGATTATAAAGTGAACAATTGTTGGCTTTACTTACTGTGTAACTACCCACTACTTTACCTGTAACTACTGATCAACATCTGGAACCGGGCTGTATTATAAAGTGAACAATTGTTGGCTTTACTTACTGTGTAACTACCCTCTACTTTACCTGTAACTACTGATAAACATCTGGAACTGGGCTTGATTATAAAGTGCACACTTGTTGGCTTTACTTACTGTATAGCTACCCACTACTTTACCTGTAAGTACCCAGACCTTTCCTACAGTCATGGTAATGTAATGGTGGTTAAATAGATTAAAATGAAAATATATATATACAAAAAAAACCTCTGAATTGGTCCTTTAAAATAAAGTGGTGAGCAGCAAGTTAAAACCAAGGAGACGACAATAAGATTGCTGTTAAAACCAGATTTTTTAAAATTAAAAACTGTTTTTTTCAAACACAAGCAGGTGGGTTTAAAATGGAGCAGGCAACTGTCCTCTGCAGGATGCAAAGTCTATTAAAAAGGATTAAAACGCCAGCCAGCAGTTAGGGTCCTTCCTCTTCCCTTGCTCCTCCAGTGACAGACAGGACCTCAGCCAAGGACACCTGTAAGAAGAAACAGTGGCAGTGGGGGTGCACAACGAAATACAAGCCGAGTGACCTCTTCCTCGTAAGCCAGAGTGCTACTACAGCGAAGAATACTTAAGCAGCAGGCAGAGCTCCTCACTCTGCTCCGCTGTTGTAAGGACACGTCGTAACACTCTGGACTTTCCTTCTCAGCTGGACTCTGCTTGAAAGCTGTCTGCTCCGCTGTGCTCGGCTGCTCCTCGTGTTGCGTCCTCTCAGTGCCACCCCGTTTGTGCTCCTTCCGGCGTTCTCCCACTTCCAGGTGTGCCACAGGTTAAATTGTCCCCTCTCTACTCTGATTGGCCACAGACCAGTTCCGTTCTCCAGCCCCACTGGGAGTCTCTTGGGATCATAAAGTGCTCTACAGGTGCAGGCTATCAAGATTAAGAGTGTCCCGGCAAGAAGTAATTTAAAAAAGTACTAAAAACATGCTATAAATAAACTAAAAACAATTAAAACAATCACACAAAATATAAAAACACAAAATAAAACCAATACATCTGCCGTGCGACAGTAAGACACGGGAAACTACACTGTAAGACTCCAGGACTTACACTGTAAGACGCGAGCGTAACTACCCCATAGATACTGCAAAATGTCATGGTACATGTGTGAGAGTTACCCCAACAGTTGAGGAAACTACACTGTAAGAGACGGGAAACTACACTGTAAGACGCGGGCTGTAATCTAAAGTGCTACCAGACTTTCTTGCCAAAAATCAGCAGATTAGTGTAAAACAACGCATTTTGGCATGATTCAGTTTAACATGCAGTAAAACAGAGATTTCCCGTTTTTTGACAGCACTTGTGGCCAAATGAGCAGAAACGCTGCAGGTAGTGAATTAAGCAGAAAGACACAACTTTCAGTAACAACTCATCAATTTCATAAATATAACAGAGTTTCTTGCAAAAAATCAGCAGATTACTGTAAAACAACACATTTTGGCATGATTCAGTATGACATGCAGTAAAATTCAGATTTACCCGTTTTTGGACAGCACTTGACCCAAGTGAGCAGAAACGCTGCAGGTAGTGAATTAAGCAGAAATACACAACTGTCAGTAAATACTCATCAATTTCATAAATATAACAAAGTTTCTTACCAAAAATCAGCAGATTAGTGTAAAACAACACATTTTGGCATGATTCAGTATAACATGCAGTAAAACAGAGATTTCCGGTTTTGGACAGCACTTGTGGCCAAATGAGCAGAAACGCTGCAGGTAGTGAATTAAGCAGAAATACAGAACTGTCAGTAAATACTCATCAATTTCATAAATATAACAGAGTTTCTTGCCAAAAATCAGCAGATTAGTGTAAAACAACACATTTTGGCATGATTCAGTATAACATGCAGTAAACCAGAGATTTCCGGTTTTGGACAGCACTTGTGGCCAAATGAGCAGAACATGCTGCAGGTAGTAAATTAAGCAGAAAGACAACTTTCAGTAACAACTCATCGATTTCATAAATATAACAAAGTTTCTTACCAAAAATCAGCAGATTAGTGTAAAACAACACATTTTGGCATGATTCAGTATAACATGCAATAAAACAGAGATTTCCCGTTTTTTGACAGCACTTGACCCAAATGAGCAGAAACGCTGCAGGTAGTGGATTAAGCAGAAAGACAACTTTCAGTAACAACTCATCGATTTCATAAATAAAACAAAGTTTCTTGCCAAAAATCAGCAGATTAGTGTAAAACAACACATTTTGGCATGATTCAGTATAACATGCAGTAAAACAGAGATTTCCGGTTTTGGACAGCACTTGACCCAAATGAGCAGAAACGCTGCAGGTAGTGAATTAAGCAGAAAGACAACTTTCAGTAAAAACTCATCAATTTCATAAATATAACAGAGTTTCTTGCCAAAAATCAGCAGATTAGTGTAAAACAACACATTTTGGCATGATTCAGTATAACATGCAGTAAAACAGAGATTTCCCGTTTTTGGACAGCACTTGACCCAAATGAGCAGAAACGCTGCAGGTAGTGAATTAAGCAGAAAGACACAACTTTCAGTACAAACTCATCAATTTCATAAATATAACAGAGTTTCTTGTCAAAAATCAGCAGATTAGTGTAAAACAACACATTTTGGCATGATTCAGTAAACATGCAGTAAAACACAGATTTCCCGTTTTTTGACAGCACTTGTGGCCAAATGAGCAGAAACGCTGCACGTTGTGAATTCAGCAGAAAGACACAACTTTCAGTAAAAACTCATCAATGTCATAAATATAACAGAGTTTCTTGCAAAAAATCAGCAGATTAGTGTAAAACAACACATTTTGGCATGATTGTCTGACATGCAGTAAAACAGAGATTTCCCGTTTTTTTGACAGCACTTGACCCAAATGAGCAGAAACGCTGCAGGTAGTGAATTAAGCAGAAAGACACAACTTTCAGTAAAAACTCATCAATTTCATTAATATAACACAGTTTCTTGCCAAAAATCAGCAGATTAGTGTAAAACAACACATTCTGGCATTATTCAGTATAACATGCAGTAAAACATAGATTTCCTGTTTTTTGACAGCACTTGTGGCCAAATACCACTAACTGTTAACTGTTGTTGACTGTAGAAACACAAAACCCAGCCTGGTGATCAAACATCTCTTTTACTTTACACTTCAGCTCTTTTTTAATCTATCTATCTATCTATCTATCTATCTATCTATCTATCTATCTATCTATCTATCTATCTATCTATCTATCTATCTATCTATCTATCTATCTATCTATCTATCTCTCTTATCTATCTATCTATCTATCTATCTATCTATCTATCTATCTATCTATCTATCTATCTATCTATCCATCTATCCATCTATCTATCTATCTATCTATGTTATCTCCCTCTCTCTCTCTGTCATGTATATATATCAAGATGTAGTGGCAGTATGATCTCCAGGCTGAGTTTAGTGCCACTTCAGTCAACAACAATACAGTAATTACAGTTTTTACAGTCATTATTAAAAAAAGTAATAGTAGATTAAATTAGCAACTATTTCTATTGAAGTCAGCGCTGTAGTATAAACTGCAAGAGATGTGTGATTTGGTTTTGGTGCCAGTACAGTCAACAACAGTTAAGTTATTACAGTTGTAATTGCCTGTTAATGAATTGATGTCAATAATAAAAAAAAATTCATAGGTTAAATTACCTTAAAACCTATATCTCTTAAAGGAGACATATCATGCTGATGCATGATTTGATACTTACATATAATATAATAAATTTGAAAACAAGACCTTACACCCCCTTAATTTTCAAAAAATGAAATATTGTAATTTTTCTGATATCCTAGAACGAGATTTGATGCCTCTGAAAATAGGTCATTGCGAGATGTCCGCGAGATTTCAAACGTCGTGACGACACGAGGTACCTTTCTTTTTATTGGAGTAATCTGATAAAACACTTCCTCCTCTGTGAGGTCTGTTAGCCACAAAACCATCACCAAGGAACACATCAGCCAGCAGGGGTATATATGTCCCTGGCTCACACCCACTCATTACCAGCTCTGGCCTGTAGGCCCCAATAGAACTGACCAATCAGACCACAAAGGGCTGTGACGTTGTGAGGTGACTTTAGGTCGTCCTGTGATCCAAGCGTTTCAACGAGACCTTGTTAATGGCCTAAAATGAGGATTTTGAGAACGCTATTGTGGGGCAATGAAGGAAGTAAATGACTTATACTGAGGGCAGAAATGCTTTACAGGCGTCCTAGTCTGGCACAGTGAAAAGGAGAAACAAGCATGATATGTCTCCTTTAAATAAGTAATGTAGTATTAACTAGAAGAGATGCTCGATCATAAGGCTGGGTTTGATGTTTCTACCGTGAACAACAGTGCAGTTATTAAAGTTTTTATAGTCATGTTGATAGCTTCTGTTGTATAGCTGTTTTATAAGCTAGAGGAAATGTTTGATCATTAGTATGAGTTTGGTGTCAGTACAGTCTGCAACAATACAGTTAGTACGGTAATTATTGTCATTAGGCTACATATGTAGCATACATATACACAGTTCAATAAAAAAAATAATTTTAATCAAGTCAAAAGCTTTTTTAAAGTAAGAGCCATACTTTAAGGTAGAGGGGGGGTGATCATTCCTGTTTTATAATCATTTCCTTGGTAGATTTCATAACTTTGCTTTTGCTTTATTTTCAATCAAAAAAATCCTGTGAAATATTTTAATTTACAACCCTGAAGAAAACAATGACATGTACTATGAACATCCTACAGTTATTTATGTGTGCTGTGATTTTGAAGGCATTATGGTGAAGTTATTCAATTTCCTTTCACACAATTCCTCCGATTTAATAACTTGCCATCGGTCCCTAAGCCGCCGAGCCAGCCATCACTGGCAGCGTATTTAGACAAAGTGAAGCTTTCTGGCTCACAGGAGGCTCGTTTGGTCGTTTGGGGGGAAAAAAGGTTGTAGCTCACAGTCTTCATCACGATGATTAAAATGAAGGGTCGAGTTTGGAACTATGTTGTTTTATTGATGAGTTATTGACCCGAAATCGCAAATTTTCGAGTTTATAAAGTCGCACATTTGCAACTTTATAAAGTCAGAAATTTATGACTTTTTTAAGTCATAAATTTGTGACTTTATAAACTCAAAAAATTTCGAGTTTTTTCTCAAAAATTTTTGAGTTTACATTTATTTTTTTTATTTCTTTAAGTGGCCCGAATACACCGCGTAGAAATCAAAAATAAAGCTATGAAATTAAAATAAAGAGGCAGGCACGTGCAGGGGTGGGGCGGAGAGAGCTGGAGCACCTGACCCTTTGCCCCTGGATGCCCAAAGTGCCATTTGTCAAAATGATTTTTTTTTTTTTTGGTAAGTGTGTGTTAGAAAGCTTGTCTGCATGGCCCAAAATTAATATATCATTGAACAAATTCAAAATAATTAAGATTTAGCTTGTTCGGTCACATGATCCATGACCTGCCCTGACCTCAGCTAAGCGCCACGCTGATTGAAGTTGCCGATGCTGCCGACAGACAAAGAGAATCAACTGCTCCGGTCAGTAGGTTTAGCAGCGGCAGCGTTTAGTTTGGGCACGGATTATTCTACAAGATGACTGAAGTGAAGGTGAGCAATAAGCATCCTCTGTCTCATGTCGTGTATGTGCAGAGTCATGCACACCAGACTCTGGTGTGTGTGCGTGTGTGTGCGTGTGCGCGCGTATGCGTGTGTGTGTGTGTGTGTGTGTGTGTGTAGTTTAACAATCATGTTTCATTCTGCAGCGATGCTTCATAAGGAGAGAGGGCTAAAACAAATGGTAAAAGGAGCGTAATATTAATGTTTTCCTTCATGTTCAAAACGGTTATTTGGTCTTACTGAGGTCAGAAATCAAAAATAAAGCTATGAAATCAAAATAGAGGCAGGCACGTGCAGAGGTGGGGCGGAGAGGGCTGGAGCACCTGACCCTTTGCCCCTTAATGCCCAAAGTGCCCTTTTGCTAAAATGATTTTTCTTTGTAAGTGTGTGTGAGAAAACCTGTTTGCATGGTTCAAAAATAATTTAACGTAAAATTTAATAAAAATAATTTAGATTTAGCTTGTTCGGTCACATGATCCATGACCTGCCCTGACGTGCCCTGACCTCAGCTAAGCGCCGAGCTGATTGAAGTTGCCGATGCTGCCGACAGACAAAGAGAATCAACTGCTCCGGTGAGTAGGTTTAGCAGCGGTATAGCGTTTAGTTTGGGCACGGATTATTCTTGCAAGATGACTGAAATGAAGGTGAGCAATAGGCATCCTCTGTCTCATGTCGTGTATGTGCAGTCAGACGAGTGAGTTGAAGGAAAAAATCTGCACACCAGACTCTCGTGTGTGTGTCCGTGTGCGTGTGTGCGCGCGTGTGTAGCTTAACAATCATGTTTCATGCAACGATGCCTCATAAGGAGAGATTACTAAAACAAAGAGAAAGGGAGCTTAATGAGGTCAGAAATAAAAAATAAAGCTATGAAATTAAAATAAAGGTGTCATAACTGATTTATTTTTGTCCTCCAATTTCATTTAAATGGAAATGCAAGGTCCCTAACAACAGTAGGGCTGGTCAGTCACAGGAAGCCATTTTAAGTGCTGTTTATCTTTGCATCTTGTCATGATCATGTAACACTTGCCTAATCGGCTGCTATTTCTCACATGCCCTTTTTAGCTTCCACACTCAGATTAATACAGCCCACCTTCAACAATATCAGCACAAGCACCCTCCTCACCAACCCCTCAGCAGAAGCTGCTCAGTGTACCCCAGGCCATCAGGTAAAACATACACTACTTTTGCTTTACATTGGCGTCTAACAAATATATGAGGTTTTGGACAATGATATGGTACAATGTGCTTCTTTTACATTGGTTATGAATATGGGTTGCTACAATTCAGCCTGTTATATTGTAAAGTATGTAGTTTCTATATGGCGTTTCAACTTTGTGCCCCATGTGCTCCCTTTTTACTTTGAGCACCTGCCCTCTCAAAGTCTTTGCATGTCCCTGAGGGTTAGGGTAGGGCAGTGGTTCCCAAACTTTTCACAGCCTGTACCCCTTCAGACACTTGACCTCCAGCCATGTACCCCCAACTTTGATGCACTTATAACACAGAGAAAATAAATGTTTTAGCCTGCTGTACTCCGACCTCCCACATTTGACATGCATAACATACAAATAAAACCTATTAAAGTTAATTATTTCTCACTAAACAGATTTAGTTACCAGCAATGTCAGTGGGCAACACCAGTCCACTTTTGAAAAAGAAATGTACATTTCTGAAACAGTTTCAATAATGAACTTGAAGCTTTAATGAAAAGGCTGTCTGACTGAACTTACTGTATGATATTTTAAGAATCTTAGATAATTTAGGACAGATTTCCTTCTCCAAGATGCCTCAGCCTCTCTTCCAACACTTCAGGCTTTTATCAAAGCTCACAATACAAACAATTATCAGTTTGAACTTGAACTACTGAAACAGCTGTTTAGACCTGACAGTTTTTCACGCACTCTACATCACTACAGACTTCTGGGGTTACACGTACCCCAGTTTCGGAACCACTGGGGTAGGGTAACCCTTACCCTAAAATGCACCAATCATATGAAATCACTTTTCAGACAGTAGGTGTCTCCAAATGACCGTAAAACACACGTCAAGGAGAGAATTAAGCACGGAAACACTAGTGTCAGGAAAAAGATATCAGTTTTTATGAATGCATCAAATAATTTTTTCATCAGTAAACAGATATCTCTCAAACAGCGACATTTTGACATGTTTTACTCTGAAATACATCAAGCTTATGAAATCTATTTAAAGGATGGCATATGTCTCCAAATGAGTCTTAAACACTTCAAGAAGTGTTTCAGCGTCGGACCGTTGCTGCCTCACACTTAGATGGTTTTCCCCTATACTCTTCAACACCCTTGTTAGACTCAAATTTTAAGCCAAGAACAGACTTGAAGCAGGTGATAGGTAGGGTACATAACCTTCTTAATCTTCATTATTCAGCAAATTTATTTTAACTTAAGAGCAAGTGGGAGGGGGGCTTAAATGAGCAGATCTCAGAGGATAATTGGACAAAAATTATACAAAGAATTTAAACATCCTCCATTTGCCAAAGACATATTGTTGTTCAAATTAAAAGAATTAGGGTTAGGGACTCCATTGGTCAAAGGTCAGACTGGCTAAAATCAGGCCAGACCTGGACCCTGCATGTGACAGGTGCAGACAAGCCCCTGCAGACATACTCCATATGCTTTTAGTCTGTCCAATAATACACACATTTTGGGAATCTATTTTTGATACTCTTTCCAAAATATTAGAAGTGCCAGTAGATCCATCCCCTCTCACTGCCTTATTTGGTATTATGTCAGCAGGTTGTACATCTAGATAACTGTGAAAGAAACATGCCAGCCTTCTGTACTTTGCTGGCCAGGTGCTGTATACTTTTTCAGTTGGAAAAAGCCTCTTCCTCCTAAATATTCTCACTGGATTAAAGAGAACATGCAATATGTCAAGTTTGAGAAGATGAGATATTCTCTTAGTGGCTCTGTTTTCAGATTTTATGAAACCTGGAACCCTTTCTTGATGTTTGTTGAGAAGTTAGGAGTGGAAAGTATAATCCCATCATGTTTTACACTTGTTTCTGTGCTGGCTTGTGGTAATGTGAGATGACTGATTAATATGATATATTATCTGTCCAGTGGGTTAATGGGTGGGACTTTTTCTTTAGTCTGTTGTTGTTTTGTTTTTAATTTTGACAGTTTGTATTTGCATTTCTTCTATACACTTTGTAATTATTTTTTATTTTGCATATTGAAAACTTTCAATAACGAGACCTTGATGAAAAAATGAGAGAATTAAGCACAGAAACACAATTCAGGACTAAAGATGTTTTATGAATCTTAACAATAATCTGAATCTGAACATTTTTCTATCAAAAATAAGCAGATATCTCTGAAAATGAAACATTTTGACATGGTTTAGTCTAAAATGCAGCAAGCATATATTATCTATTTATAGGATGGCATATGTCTCAAAAAGGGCCTTAAAAGGTGCAAGAAGAAAGTTACTGTCAAGCCAAGACATCACTTATTTGAATACATAACATTATTCTATCAAATCTAAGTTAAACTTAATATTTATTATGAAACTGATGAATTCTTACTGAAAGTTGTGTTTTTCTGCTTAGCTCTGTTCCTGCAGTGTTTTTTGCTCATTTGGGAGGAAAATCTCTATTTTACTGCAAGTTTTACTGAAACATGGCAAAATGTGTTGTTTCACACTAATCTGCTTATTTTTGGCAAGAAAGTCTCTTACATTTATGAAAATGATGTATTTGTATTTCTGCCTAACTCTGTTCAGTGTTTTTTGCTCATTTGGAGACTTATCCCATCCTTTAAATAGATTTTATATGCTTGGTGCAATTTAGGGTAAAACAAATACATCAGGTTCAAACAAAAAAAAAAGACTTTTTTGCCAAAAATTTTCATATTCGTGTGAAACAAGACATTGTGTCAGGTATGACATGCGATAAAATAAAGATTTTCCTCCCAAATGAACGAAAAACACTGCAGGAACAAAGTTCAGCAGAAAAACAAAACGTTCAGTAAGAATTCATCAGTTTCATAAATATAACAGACTTTCTTGCCAAAAATAAGCAGAGTGTCTCACATGTGCCCAATAGAGTGGTCACTGTGGCAGCAGTTGTTTGTGTATTTAAGTTTTTTTTTTTTTTTGTCAGATGTACTTGCATGTTTATTTCTGTTTCCCATCACCAGAAGGAAATCTTTGTATAAATCAGACAGAGAAGGGTCATATGACACAGGTGCCCAATTCCCCATTACAAGGACAGTATCTTTCTGTGATACCAGTGAAATGTGGTAAATGTCGGGGCTTAATAGTATTAAACTCTGTACATTTAATGTAAACGTTAATAAACCATTCATAAAAACGTAAGAAAATATTATATAAGAAAATATTAGATTTTCTAATAAAGGACAAAGTACAAATAGCCTTTTTGCAAGAAACACATTTAGTAGAGAAAGAACACATGAAACTCAAACGGGACTGGGTAGGTCAGGCCTATTTTTCATCATTTACCTCCAATAGCAGAGGAGTTGCTATCCTAATTCATAAAACCATACCATTTGTTCTCAACGTCTGTACAACAGATCCAGAGGGCAGATACGTCCTTGTTCATGGTACAATATACGGGACACATATTACTTTGATGAATATATACGCCCCTAATCCACTTTTCATTTTGGACTCATATAGCATCGGTTCTGGAGGAATATCACTGTCCTCTCTCACTGTGTTAGGTGGTGATTTTAATTGCTGCCAAGACAATAAATTAGACAGATCTGTAACGAATATCTTTCGACAAACAAGCACAGGCGCTCCTCTGGCTAAAATGCTCGATGATATTAATTTGACAGATATATGGAGAACTGTAAATTCGTCAGTAAGAGATTTCACGTTTTACTCTAACCCACACTATTCATACTCCCGTATTGATTATTTCTTCATACCACCACAAATCATAGGACAGGTGACTGCTTGTAATATAGGGTCCATCCGTATCAGTGATCATGCTCCAGTCTATTTAGAGCTGACTGTTAGTGAAACCATCTTAGGCAGGCAAAGGTGGCGATTTCCATCATATTTACTAAATGACAAAGAATTTAAGAGACGGATGGAGACAGAGATAAAAATGTGTTTTGACATAAACGATAACAATGAAACAAATCCTGAATTTCTTTGGGAATCTGCAAAGGCCTATATCAGAGGATTCACCATTTCATATATGTCACACCGAAATAAATCATTGCTGTCAAAGCAAAGGAAACTGGAAGCAGACTTGAAAATAGCAGGAACAGCTCACAAATCTAACCCAACCAGGACGAATCTTATCAAGATACAAACTATTAAAGCAGCACTAAATACAATCATGAATGAGAAGGCCTCCAAATCATTATTTTATCAAAGACAGCGACTTTACGGATATGGAAACAAACCTAGTAAATATGTGGTACGCTTACTCAATCAAAAACAAAATTACAACACGATAGCAGGGATTAGGGACCAACACTGACTGTAGAGCAGCAGAAATTACTGGACAAGCCTATTCATGAGAAGGAAATTGTAGAGGCAATTGCCCTGATGCGCAGTGGCAAATCCCCAGGCCCCGATGGGATGCCGGAGGAATGGTTCAAGGCTTTTAAGGACAAGCTCGCTCAGCATCTGGCCAGAACATACAACTATAGCTTTGATACAGCCCATCATCTACCTGAAACCATGTCATTACCCAGTATTAGTCTGATCTTGAAAAAAAAACAAGGATCGTGAGGACCCAGCTTCTTATAGGCCTGTGTCACTTATTAATGTAGATGCAAAGATTTTAGCCAAGATCTTAACTTTGAGGCTTGAACCATTGATTCCCACTTTGGTGAAGCCTGATCAAACAGGTTTTATTAAAGGAAGGAATTCCTCAAACAACATCAGGGGGCTTCTGAATATAATACAACTGGCCAGAGACAACGAAATTCAGGGCCTAGTAGTATCTTTGGACTCATTAAAGGCATTTGACAGGGTTGAATGGCCCTTCTTGTTTTATACAATGGGGAAATTTGAAATAGGTACAGGATTTATTGATTGGGTGAAGTTGTTATATTGTTCCCCTAAAGCATCAGTAATAACCAACTCTTACTGCTCTGAACCATTCGCATTAGAGTGTGGTACCCGTCAAGGGTGCCCATTGAGTCCCCTTCTATTTGCGCTCGCCATTTAGCCTCTAGCAGAGCTAATTAGATCAACTTGATTGATCAAAGGCTTTGATGTTAAAGGCACAATACACAAAATTTCTCTGTATGCGGACAACGTCCTGCTATATTTAGTTGACATAGATACCACCATACCGTGTTTACTTGAATGCTTACATCAGTTTGGACATATTTCAGGCTTTAAAGTTAACTTGTCGAAGACAGAAGCCATGCCTATTGGTGCCATGACAGGCTGCGCCCCGCCCAGTGGCTTCCCCTTTCAGTGGTCCCACAAGGAGATAACATATCTGGGAATAAGAGTTTGTCCGTCTCTGAAAAAACTGGTCAAGCTTAATATTAAGCCAATCATAACACATATTAAAGATAACCTACACAGATGGGGAACCCTACCTGTATCCTGGCTGGGTAGAATAAGCATTCTTAAATGAATATATTACCCAGAGACTTGTACCCTTTGCAGATGTTGCCGAACTCAATTCCCAACAGGTTTTTTGCAGATTTGGACGGCATTTTTACCCAGTTTATTTGGCAAGGAAAAATAGGTTATAGAGTAAAAATAGGTAAACTACAGAGAAGCAAAGAACAGGGTGGACCGGGGGTCCCTTGTTTGTGGTTATACCACTGGGCGGCACAAATTAGGTACATATATGAATGGGTGAATCCAGACATTACAAACACTTGGATTGATATAGAGTCTAGAAATTGTGGCTTACTAGAACTGAAGAACTGTCCTTTTATAAAATATAAGAAGGCAAGGCTGGAGGTACAAAATAACTTTATTGTAAGGAACACATTAAACACCTGGTATAATATTATGGTGTTCTTTAAACTTAAAGATCATTTCTCACTCTTAGCCCCTATATGGAAGAGCCCAGATTTCCCCCCTTCATGTCAGGACTCAATATTTAAGCTCTGGCAGGAAAAGGGTCTCGATCAGCTTGTTAAACTTTATGGAGGTGGAACAATGGAGTCATTTGAAGGCCTGAAAAATAAATATTCTTTACATCAGTCTCATTTTTATCGATATCTGCAAGTAAGACATTATATACCAAAAAACATTCAGGCCCATAATGTGTAGTTTTTGGAGAACATACTTAAACAACCTATGCCAAAGAGATTCATCTCCCGAGTTTATGAGACCCTAGGCCTAAACTCTAACTGTTCTACAGATCATATTTGTAGGCAATGGCAGAGTGATTTAGGATGCCAGATAGATGAGGATATCTGGACAGCAATTATAGAAAATACACTTCAAATCCTGAGTTGTAACAATGATAGAGAGAGACAATTTAAAATACTACATAAACTTCATTTTACACCACTATTGAGAGGAAGGTTGGGCCTGGGCTCTTCTAACTGTCATAAATGTGATACAGAAGCAGGAACATATGCACATATGTTTTGGAAATGTGCAAAGATACAAAAGTTCTGGGCAGAGGTGAAAGAGGAGGTGATTACTTTGATTGGATATAACTTGGACCTGTCAGCCCTGCAATGCATCCTAGCAGCTAAACCAGCCAATGTAAGGAACACTCAAAATGCTAAACTGGTTGGAATCCATCTGTACTTAGCAAGAAAGACCATTCTTAACTTCTGGATCTCTAAGGACATCCTTACACTGGATGACTGGTATAAGGAAATACTGAGAGTTCGTCCCCTTGGAAAAACTGACATACACTCTCCATGACAATGTTCTGGCAAAATCTGGCAACCAGTCTTGGAGAAAGTGGACCCTGATGGACGGACTTTTTCTCTATGATTAGCATGATGAACATAATGGCAACCAGGATAATGCTGGACATCCCATACCAACTGGTGATATCTGTGTTCTGTCTTGACCAGGTCTTGTTGCTTTTTTGTCCTTTTCGTCTTTATTATAATCATAATCATTATTATTTTTATCTTATTTTATTTTATTCCTTATTTTGTATTATGTCTGGTTTAAAGGTGTCCTACTGCCATTTGTTCTTGTTCTATAAAGATTGTTTGTTAAAAAAGAAAAACGGGGTTCTAGCTTTGTGAACTGAATTGCAATGTTGAATACCAGAACCTCAATAAAAAGAAGCTGAAAAAAAATAACAATAAGCAGAGTAGTGTGAAACCACACATTTTGGCATCTTTCAGTATAACATGCAGGAAAATATAGATTTTCTTCCCTAAAGAGCAAAAAACACTGCAGGAACAGAGTGAAGCAGATAAACACAACTTTCAGGAAGAATTAATCAGTTTCATAACTATAACTAACTTTGTTGTCCAAAAATGAGCAGCTTAGAGCAAAAGAACACATTTTGGCTTGTTTCAGTATAACATGCAGTAAAATACAGATTTTCCTCCCAAATGAGCAAAAAACACTGCAGCAACAGAGTTAAGCAGATAAATGCAACTTTCAGGAAGAATTCATCAGTTTCATAAATATAACAGAGTTTCTTGCCAAAAATAAGCAGCTTAGAGTAAAACAACACATTTTAGCATGTTTCAGCATAACATGCAGTAAATTATGGATTTTCCTCCCAAATGATCAAAAATCACTACAGGAACAGAGTTAAGAAGAAAAACACAACTTTCAGGAGGAAATCATCAGTTTCATAAATATAACAGACTTTCTTGCCAAAAGTAAGCAGCTTAGAGTGAAACAACACATTTTGGCATGATTCAGTCTAATATACATTAAAAGAGAGATTTCCCGTTTTTTGGACAGCACTTGTGGCCAAATGAGCAGAAACGCTGCAAGTAGTGAATTAAAGCAGAAAGACACAACTGTCAGTAAAAACTCATCAATTTCATAAATATTACAGAGTTTCTTGCCAAAAATCAGCAGATTAGTGTAAAACAACACATTTTGGCATGATTCAGTAAACATGCAGTAAAACAGAGATTTCCCGTTTTGGACAGCACTTGTGGCCAAATGAGCAGAAACGCTGCAGGTAGTGAATTAAGCAGAAAGACACAACTTTCAGTAAAAACTCATCAATTTCATAAATATAACAGAGTTTCTTGCCAAAAAACAGCAGATTAGTTTAAAAACAACACATTTTGGCATGATTCAGTAAACATGCAGTAAAACAGAGATTTCCTCTTTTTTGGACAGCACTTGACCCAAATGAGCAGAAACGCTGCAGGTAGTGAATTAAGCAGAAAGACACAACGTTCATTAAAAATTCATCAATTTCATAAATATAACAGAGTTTCTTGCCAAAAATCAGCAGATTAGTTTGAAACAACACATTTTGGCATGATTCAGTATAACATGCAGTAAAACAGAGATTTCCCGTTTTTAATTCAGCACTTGTGGCCAAATGAGCAGAAACGCTGCAGGTAGTGAATTAAGCAGAAAGACACAACTTTCATTAAAAACTCATCAATTTCATAAATACAACAGACTTTCTTGCCAAAAATCAGCAGACTAGTTTGAAGCAACACATTTTGGCATGATTCAGTAAACATGCAGTAAAACAGAGATTTCCCGTTTTGGACAGCACTTGTGGCCAAATGAGCAGAAACGCTGCAGGTAGTGAATTAAGCAGAAAGACACAACTTTCAGTAAAAACTCATCAATTTCATAAATATAACAGAGTTTCTTGCCAAAAAACAGCAGATTAGTTTAAAAACAACACATTTTGGCATGATTCAGTAAACATGCAGTAAAACAGAGATTTCCTCTTTTTTGGACAGCACTTGACCCAAATGAGCAGAAACGCTGCAGGTAGTGAATTAAGCAGAAAGACACAACGTTCATTAAAAATTCATCAATTTCATAAATATAACAGACTTTCTTGCCAAAAATCAGCAGATTAGTTTGAAACAACACATTTTGGCATGATTCAGTATAACATGCAGTAAAACAGAGATTTCCCGTTTTTAATTCAGCACTTAGGCCAAATGAGCAGAAACGCTGCAGGTAGTGAATTAAGCAGAAAGACACAACTTTCATTAAAAACTCATCAATTTCATAAATACAACAGACTTTCTTGCCAAAAATCAGCAGACTAGTTTGAAGCAACACATTTTGGCATGATTCAGTAAACATGTAGTGAAACAGAGATTTCCGCGTTTTAATTCAGCATTTGTGGCCAAAATGAGCAGAAACGCTGCAGGTAGTGAATTAAGCAGAAAGACACAACTTTCATTAAAAACTCATCAATTTCATAAATACAACAGACTTTCTTGCCAAAAATCAGCAGACTAGTTTGAAGCAACACATTTTGGCATGATTCAGTAAACATGTAGTGAAACAGAGATTTCCCGTTTTTTGACAGCACTTGTGACCAAATGAGCAGAAACGCTGCAGGTAGTGAATTAAGCAGAAAGACACAACTTTCAGTAACAACTCATCAATTTCATAAATATAACAGAGTTTCTTGCCAAAAATCAGCAGATTAGTGTAAAACAACACATTTTGGCATGATTCAGTAAACATGCAGTAAAACTTACATTTCCCGTTTTTGGAAAGAACTTGTGGCCAAATGAGCAGAAACGCTGCAGGGAGACAATTAAGCAGAGAAACACATCTTGCAGTAAAAATTCATCTATTTCAAAAATATAACAGACTTTCTTGCCAAAAATTAGCAGATTAGTGTAAAACAACACATTTTGGCATGATTCTGTATGACATGCAGTAAAATTCAGATTTACCGTTTTTTGACAGCACTTGTGGCCAAATGAGCAGAAACGCTGCAGGTCGTGAATTAAGCAGAAAGACACAACTTTCAGTAAAAGTTCATCAATTTCATAAATATCACAGACTTTTTTGCCAAAAATAGTGTGATTAGTGTGAAACAACACATTTTGGCATGATTCATTATAACATGCAGTAAAACAGCGATTTCCCGTTTTGGACAGCACTTGTGGCCAAATGAGCAGAAATGCTGCAGGTAGTGAATTAAGCAGAAAGACACAACTTTCAGTAAAAACTCATCAGTTTCATAAATATAACAGAGTTTCTTGCCAAAAAACAGCAGATTAGTTTGAAGCAACACATTTTGGCATGATTCAGTAAACATGCAGTAAAACAGAGATTTCCCGTTTTGGACAGCACTTGTGGCCAAATGAGCAGAAACGCTGCAGGTAGTGAATTAAGCAGAAAGACACAACTTTCAGTAAAAACTCATCAATTTCATAAATATAACAGAGTTTCTTGCCAAAAAACAGCAGATTAGTTTAAAAACAACACATTTTGGCATGATTCAGTAAACATGCAGTAAAACAGAGATTTCCTCTTTTTTGGACAGCACTTGACCCAAATGAGCAGAAACGCTGCAGGTAGTGAATTAAGCAGAAAGACACAACGTTCATTAAAAATTCATCAATTTCATAAATATAACAGAGTTTCTTGCCAAAAATCAGCAGATTAGTTTGAAACAACACATTTTGGCATGATTCAGTATAACATGCAGTAAAACAGAGATTTCCCGTTTTTAATTCAGCACTTGTGGCCAAATGAGCAGAAACGCTGCAGGTAGTGAATTAAGCAGAAAGACACAACTTTCATTAAAAACTCATCAATTTCATAAATACAACAGACTTTCTTGCCAAAAATCAGCAGACTAGTTTGAAGCAACACATTTTGGCATGATTCAGTAAACATGTAGTGAAACAGAGATTTCCCGTTTTTAATTCAGCACTTGTGGCCAAATGAGCAGAAACGCTGCAGGTAGTGAATTAAGCAGAAAGACACAACTTTCATTAAAAACTCATCAATTTCATAAATACAACAGACTTTCTTGCCAAAAATCAGCAGACTAGTTTGAAGCAACACATTTTGGCATGATTCAGTAAACATGTAGTGAAACAGAGATTTCCCGTTTTTTGACAGCACTTGTGACCAAATGAGCAGAAACGCTGCAGGTAGTGAATTAAGCAGAAAGACACAACTTTCAGTAAAAACTCATCAATTTCATAAATATAACAGAGTTTCTTGCCAAAAATCAGCAGATTAGTGTGAAACAACACATTTTGGCATGATTCAGTATGACATGCAGTAAAACTTACATTTCTCGTTTTTGGACAGCACTTGTGGCCAAATGAGCAAAAACGCTGCAGGGAGACAATTAAGCAGAAAAACACAACTTGCAGTAGAAATTCATCCATTTCAAAACTATAACAGACTTTCTTGCCAAAAATTAGCAGATTAGTGTAAAACAACACATTTTGGCATGATTCTGTATGACATGCAGTAAAATTCAGATTTACCCGTTTTTGGACAGCACTTGTGGCTAAATGAGCAGAAACGCTGCAGGTAGTTAATTAAGCAGAAAAACACAACTTGCAGTAAAAACTCATCAATTTCATAAATATCACAGACTTTTTTGCCAAAAATAGTGTGATTAGTGTGAAACAACACATTTTGGCATGATTCATTATAACATGCAGTAAAACAGCGATTTCCCGTTTTGGACAGCACTTGTGGCCAAATGAGCAGAAATGCTGCAGGTAGTGAATTAAGCAGAAAGACACAACTTTCAGTAAAAACTCATCAGTTTCATAAATATAACAGAGTTTCTTGCCACAAATCAGCAGATTAGTGTAAAACAACACATTTTGGCATGATTCAGTAAACATGCAGTAAAGCACAGATTTCCCGTTTTGGACAGCACTTGACCCAAATGGGCGGAAACGCTGCACGTAGTGAATTAAGCAGAAAGACACAACTTTCAGTAAAAACTCATCAATTTCATAAATATAACAGAGTTTCTTGCCACAAATCAGCAGATTAGTGTAAAACAACACATTTTGGCATGATTCAGTATAACATGCAGTAAAACTTACATTTCTCGTTTTTGGACAGCACTTGTAGCCAAATGAGCAGAAACGCTGCACGTAGTGAATTAAGTAAAAAACACAACTTGCAGTAAAAACTTAATCCTTTTCATAAATATAACAGAGTTTCTTGCCGAAAATCAGCAGATTAGTGTGACACAACACATTTTGGCATGCAGTAAAACTTACATTTCCCGTTTTTGGAAAGAACTTGTGGACAAATGAGCAGAAACGCTGCAGGGAGACAATTAAGCAGAGAAACACATCTTGCAGTAAAAATTCATCTATTTCAAAAATATAACAGACTTTCTTGCCAAAAATTAGCAGATTAGTGTAAAACAACACATTTTGGCATGATTCTGTATGACATGCAGTAAAATTCAGATTTACCGTTTTTTGACAGCACTTGTGGCCAAATGAGCAGAAACGCTGCAGGTAGTGAATTAAGCAGAAAGACACAACTTTCAGTAAAAGTTCATCAATTTCTTAAATATAACAGAGTTTCTTGCCAAAAATCAGCAGATTAGTGTAAAACAACACATTTTGGCATGATTCAGTAAACATGTAGTAAAACACAGATTTCCCGTTTTTTGGACAGCACTTGTGGTCAAATGAGCAGAAACGCTGCAGGTAGTGAATTAAGCAGAAAGACACAACTTTCAGTAAAAACTCATCAATTTCATAAATATAACAGAGTTTCTTGCCAAAAATCAGCAGATTAGTGTAAAACAACACATTTTGGCATGATTCAGTATAACATGCAGTAAAACTTACATTTCTCGTTTTTGGACAGCACTTGTAGCCAAATGAGCAGAAACGCTGCTAGTAGTGAATTAAGTAAAAAAAACACAACTTGCAGTAAAAACTTAATCCTTTTCATAAATATAACAGAGTTTCCTGCCAAAAATCAGCAGATTAGTGTGACACAACACTTTTTGGCATGCAGTAAAACCTACATTTCCCTTTTTTGGAAAGAACTTGTGGCCAAATGAGCAGAAACGCTGCAGGGAGACAATTAAGCAGAAAAAAAGAACTTTCAGTAAAAATTCATCCATTTCATAAATATAACAGAGTTTCTTGCCAAAAATCAGCAGATTAGTGTAAAACATCACATGTTGGCATGATTCAGTATAACATGCAGTAAAACAGAGATTTCCCGTTTTTTGACAGCACTTGACCCAAATGCGCAGAAACGCTGCAGGTAGTGAATTAAGCAGAAAGACACAACTTTCAGTAAAAGTTCATCAATTTCTTAAATATAACAGAGTTTCTTGCCAAAAATCAGCAGATTAGTGTAAAACAACACATTTTGGCATGATTCAGTAAACATGTAGTAAAACACAGATTTCCCGTTTTGGACAGCACTTGTGGCCAAATGAGCAGAAACGCTGCAGGTAGTGAATTAAGCAGAAAGACACAACTTTCAGTAAAAACTCATCAATTTCATAAATATAACAGACTTTCTAGCCAAAATTCAGCAGATTAGTGTAAAACAACACATTTTGGCATGACTCAGTATAACATTAAGTAACACAGAGATTTACCGTTTTTTGGACAGCACTTGTGGTCAAATGAGCAGAAACGCTGCAGGTAGAAAATTAAGCAGAAAGACACAACTTTCAGTAAAAACTCATCAATTTCATAAATATAACAGAGTTTCTTGCCAAAAATCAGCAGAGTAGTGTAAAACAACACATTTTGGCATGATTCAGTATGACATACATTAAAAGACAGATTTCCCGTTTTTTGGACAGCACTTGTGGCCAAATGAGCAGAAACGCTGCAGGTAGTGAATTAAGCAGGAAGACAAAACTTTCAGTAAAAACTCATCAATTTCATAAATATAACAGAGTTTCTTGCCAAAAATCAGCAGATTAGTGTAAAACAACACATTTTGGCATGATTCAGTAAACATGTAGTAAAACACAGATTTCCCGATTTTTGGACAGCACTTGTGGTCAAATGAGCAGAAACGCTGCAGGTAGTGAATTAAGCAGAAAGACACAACTTTCAGTAAAAACTCATCAATTTCATAAATATAACAGAGTTTCTTGCCAAAAATCAGCAGATTAGTGTAAAACAACACATTTTGGCATGATTCAGTATAACATGCAGTAAAACTTACATTTCTCGTTTTTGGACAGCACTTGTAGCCAAATGAGCAGAAACGCTGCACGTAGTGAATTAAGTAAAAAAAAACACAACTTGCAGTAAAAACTTAATCCTTTTCATAAATATAACAGAGTTTCTTGCCGAAAATCAGCAGATTAGTGTGACACAACACATTTTGGCATGCAGTAAAACTTACATTTCCCGTTTTTGGAAAGAACTTGTGGCCAAATGAGCAGAAACGCTGCAGGGACACAATTAAGCAGAAAAACACATCTTGCAGTAAAAATTCATCTATTTCAAAAATATAACAGACTTTCTTGCCAAAAATTAGCAGATTAGTGTAAAACAACACATTTTGGCATGATTCAGTAAACATGCAGTAAAACAGAGATTTCCCGTTTTTTGACAGCACTTGTGGCCAAATGAGCAGAAACGCTGCAGGTAGTGAATTAAGCAGAAAGACACAACTTTCAGTAAAAGTTCATCAATTTCTTAAATATAACAGAGTTTCTTGCCAAAAATCAGCAGATTAGTGTAAAACAACACATTTTGGCATGATTCAGTAAACATGTAGTAAAACACAGATTTCCCGTTTTGGACAGCACTTGTGGCCAAATGAGCAGAAACGCTGCAGGTAGTGAATTAAGCAGAAAGACACAACTTTCAGTAAAAACTCATCAATTTCATAAATATAACAGACTTTCTAGCCAAAATTCAGCAGATTAGTGTAAAACAACACATTTTGGCATGATTCAGTATAACATTAAGTAACACAGAGATTTCCCGTTTTTTGGACAGCACTTGTGGTCAAATGAGCAGAAACGCTGCAGGTAGTGAATTAAGCAGAAAGACACAACTTTCAGTAAAAACTCATCAATTTCAAAAATATAACAGAGTTTCTTGCCAAAAATCAGCAGAGTAGTGTAAAACAACACATTTTGGCATGATTCAGTATGACATACATTAAAAGACAGATTTCCCGTTTTTTGGACAGCACTTGTGGCCAAATGAGCAGAAACGCTGCAGGTAGTGAATTAAGCAGGAAGACAAAACTTTCAGTAAAAACTCATCAATTTCATAAATATAACAGAGTTTCTTGCCAAAAATCAGCAGATTAGTGTAAAACAACACATTTTGGCATGATTCAGTATAACATGCAGTAAAACTTACATTTCTCGTTTTTGGACAGCACTTGTAGCCAAATGAGCAGAAACGCTGCACGTAGTGAATTAAGTAAAAAAAAACACAACTTGCAGTAAAAACTTAATCCTTTTCATAAATATAACAGAGTTTCTTGCCGAAAATCAGCAGATTAGTGTGACACAAAACATTTTGGCATGATTCAGTATAACATGCAGTAAAACAGCGATTTCCCGTTTTGGACAGCACTTGTGGCCAAATGAGCAGAAACGCTGCAAGTAAGTGAATTAAGCAGAAAGACACAACTTTCAGTAAAAACTCATCAATTTCTTAAATATAACAGAGTTTCTTGCCACAAATCAGCAGATTAGTGTGACACAACACATTTTGGCATGATTCAGTATAACATGCTGTAAAAGAGAGATTTCCCGTTTTTTGACAGCAGTTGTATCCAAATGAGCAGAAACGCTGCAGGTAGTTAATTAAGCAGAAAGACACAACTTTCAGTAAAAACTCATCAATTTCATAAATATAACAGACTTGCCGAAAATCAGCAGATTAGTGTGACACAAGACATTTTGGCATGCAGTAAAACTTACATTTCCCGTTTTTGGAAAGAACTTGTGCCCAAATGAGCAGAAACGCTGCAGGGAGACAATTCAGCAGAAAAACACAACTTTCAGTAAAAATTCATCCATTTCAAAAATATAACAGACTTTCTTGCCAAAAATTAGCAGATTAGTGTAAAACAACACATTTTGGCATGATTCTGTATGACATGCAGTAAAATTCAGATTTACCCGTTTTTGGACAGCACTTGTGGCTAAATGAGCAGAAACGCTGCAAGTGAATTAAGCAGAAAGACACAACTTTCAGTAAAAACTCATCAATTTCTTAAATATAACAGAGTTTCTTGCCACAAATCAGCAGATTAGTGTGACACAACACATTTTGGCATGATTCAGTATAACATGCAGTAAAACAGAGATTTCCCGTTTTTTGACAGCAGTTGTATCCAAATGAGCAGAAACGCTGCACTTAGTGAATTAAGCAGAAAAACACAACTTGCAGTAAAAAATTCATCCATTTCATAAATATAACAGACTTTCTTGCCGAAAATCAGCAGATTAGTGTGACACAACACATTTTGGCATGCAGTAAAACTTACATTTCCCGTTTTTGGAAAGAACTTGTGCCCAAATGAGCAGAAACGCTGCAGGGAGACAATTCAGCAGAAAAACACAACTTTCAGTAAAAATTCATCCATTTCAAAAATATAACAGACTTTCTTACCAAAATTAGCAGATTAGTGTGACACAACACATTTTGGCATGATTCAGTATAACATGCAGTAAAACAGAGATTTCCCGTTTTTTGACAGCACTTGTGGCCAAATGAGCAGAAACGCTGCAAGTAAGTGAATTAAGCAGAAAAACACAACTTGCAGTAAAAATTCATCAATTTCTTAAATATAACAGACTTTTTTTTGCAAAAAATCAGCAGATTAGTGTGACACAAGACATTTTGGCATGCAGTAAAACTTACATTTCCCGTTTTTGGACAGCATTTGTCCCCCAAATGAGTAGAAACGCTGCAGGGAGACAATTAAGCAGAAAGACACAACTTGCAGTAAAAATTCATCAATTCCATAAATATAACAGACTTCCTTGCCAAAAATCAGCAGAAAAGTGTGACACAACACATTTTGGCACGTTTCAGTATAACGTGCAGTAAAACTTAGATTTCCCGTTTTTGGACAGCATTTGTGCCCAAATGAGCAGAAACGCTGCAAGGAGACAATTATGCCTGGCTCACACGACAGGATTTTAAAAATCTTATGATTCTTAAATCTGGTTGTATCACACACATAAAGAGAATCTTGACAGATTATCTCCTCTTCAATCTTAAGCACACGCACACTACAAGATTTGAAAATCTTTACCAGCGCACACTACAGGATTTCGTCAAGATTATCAGACCAGAGCGACGTTAGATCCTATGTTATCACCAAGGAGATGACGTAGGATCACGTTGAGACAAAATGTGGAGACGCGTGCGGTACTGCTGGCTGTAGCCATTATTTGTACAAAAAGAAAAAAAAAAAAGGACCAGACGCACCTGGATGAAGAAGTGGTTGGGGAGACGCGGACAGCATGGGTTGTCCATCCTACAAAGAGAGCTGGAGGTGAGAAGTTTATTTTAACGTTACCTGTCAGTTTTACGGTTCATTGAAATGTTCAACGGCTGGGATGTTTAACGTTTAGCTTGGAAAGTTAGAACCGACACTGACTTCACACGTTCTTAGTAGAGCCTGGTGCAGTGTTTTTCATACTTTTTTTCTGAGCCACGGTACATTTTTTTCACATTAGAAAAAATCCCTCGGCACACCACCAATAAAGATAATGGTAAACAACTCTGCTGCCTGTTATACTCGATGTGTAACCTGGGCCTATTTCAACGAACACAAGGCTGAGTGAAATTACAGATGGACACACACAGAGCTCTTCCTCAACAGCTCTCAGTCCCTCTCTCCTTTTAGTTTTAATCGCAGTCAGGTTTATAAAGCTGGAAATGTGAGTGATGTCGATATAACTGGGTTTGGCAAAATCGGAAATTCTACAGGATTCAAAAAATATGGATTTCTCTTTTTTAAAAACTTCATCACTGTCACTACTACCTGTCGGTTTCATCACGTCTCTTGCCTCAGAGTATTAATTTTAACTAACTACCTGCTGCCACCTACTGACAGAAGAAAAATGCAGTACTTTTTCAGCACAGTCACTTTACAATGGCTTATTATTTTAGCTAATTAAGTGAAGTTTGATAATTAACCATGGTACACCTCAAAATAATTCACAAACATTGATATAGTGATTTGTGTGTTTAGTTGGAGGACAGATCAGGCTTCAGGAAGATGCTACGCATGAGCTCAGATGAATTTGGAATGCTTTTAGAGAGGGTGGGACCCCTGATTGCCAGACAAGACACCAGGATGAGGATGGCAATTACTGCAACAGAGAGGCTGTCTTTGACCCTTAGGTTTTTGGCAACAGGTTATATAAACAAGATAAACACAGTGTCAGTGTTTGTCCTCTGTATTTGTCCTTGGGATTTTCATTTTGGGATAATGTCTTTTTTTTCTGTTGTAGGAGAAACTTTCATATCTCTGAGCTTTCAGTACAGGATTGGGGCCACGACAATATCCAGTATAGTGAAGGACACATGCGAGGCCATACATCAGGTTTTGAAAGACGAGTTCCTGAAGGTTGTAAACCCACATCATTTTCATTACATTAAACATATACATTACAACATTCAGGTGAAAAGATTTTTTTGACGTGCTTCTTAACAAAAGTATAAATAATTCATTGCAAAAATGCTCCTTTAGTGCTGAACTACTGTCACTAAATATAATAACTTTCCTATTTGCAGACACCAAAATCAGTGGAGGAGTGGCAGGCTGTGTCCGATGGCTTTTGGGAGAAATGGCAATTCCCACACTGCCTGGGTGCCGTCGATGGAAAGCATATCTACATCCAGTCCCCAGCCCACGTGGTTCAATTATAAAAGCAGGTTTTCTGTTCTTATGATGGCAGCTGTAGATGCTCATTATAAGTTCATCTATGTCAGAGTAGGTGCTCAGGGCAGGGTCTCAGATGCTGGGTTCTTTGCCAATTCTGACTTGAAGAAAGCATTGGACCTGAATGTCCCGCCTCCCAAAAAGCTCCCCAGTTCTGAGGTTTTGTGTCCCTATATGTTTGTGGGAGATGAGGCTTACCCTCTTAGAATAGACCTGATGAAGCCCTACCCCTTCAGGCAGCTGGACCAGAACCAGAGGATCTTTAACTACAGGCTCTCAAGGGCACGACTAGTTGTTGAAAATGCCTTTGGTATTCTTGCTAACAGGTTTAGGGTATTCCGCTCTACAATTATTTTACATCCTGACACTGTCACCAAGATCACCCTGGCCTCAATATGCCTTCACAACTTCCTTCGTCAGCATCGGTCAGAGGCCTACTTGCCACCTGCACTGGCAGACTGGGAAGATGCAGATCACCGTGTCCATGAGGGAGCATGGAGAAGAGATGGACTTGGGGCCATGGAGTGTGTCCAAGCTGGAAGGGCACGGAACCCCACCCTCACTGCCAAACTCCAACGCAATCTCCTCAAAGACTTCTTTGTGTCACCTGCTGGCCAGGTACCATGGCAGAAAGACTACATTTAGGGGAGTTTTTTCAATAGTGGGGGAGTTTTACCAAGAACGATAGTAATGTAAAGTAATAATATATGTTTGTTATTGTTTAGATTTTAAGGTACTTGAACATGTATATGATTGATAACATTGTTTTACTTTTTAATTTTGCTGTTTTGTAAAGCATTATGAAACTGAAAATGTATTTAAATTAACATATTATATGTGATAATTTACAATTAAAACAAAACTTTTCATCATCACAGGTTACATATTTATTCAAACATCTTTAACTTTTAAAGGCATTATATTTTATCTTGACATTACAATGCAAAAAATACTAACTTAGGCTACTTATATAATTTTAAAAATTTAAGAGTGCTCCAGAACACAATATCACAATTAGGATTTCAGGAAGAATAGAAAAATTACATTAAAATGACATAAGCCTGCTATAAATGTCACTATTCCTGTAAAACTCTAATGAAGCTGTGTGTTGGAGGTCCAGGAGTGACTTGGTGAAGTTGTGGTGTCATTGGTGTGTGTGGGTGGGGGGTTTGTGAAGGAGAGTAGGTTGGATATGGAGCTGGTAGCAAATGTGTGGGTGGTTGCTGACTGCATTGGTCAGCCTCCTGGGCCTCAAACAGAGCATTCATTATTTTTCTTTTCACGTTTGTTTGAATGGCCACATTTTTAATCAGCCTAAGCTCGACAGCAACCAGATTCCCAAAGGAGGTGTGAGCATCAGGAGCAGGTTTGGACAGCACGGAAGCTGACATCTGCTGCAAAAGCATCAACTTCTGGTGTTTCTATGAGTTCCTCCCTCTGCGGCGTGCTCGGACCAGCTCTGGAAGTGGAAGGAGAAGGACCATCTTCCTCTTGTTGGATGGAGGATTGAGATCCTTGTGCAGCAATGGCAGATGTGTCATCCTCATCACTAACTGGGTCATTCATGTCATTATCTTCATAAATCAGATCCTTGATGGATTGATCCAGCTGAAAGAGATAGTCAAACATGAGTGGTGTGTCTATGTGTGCCTAGTCATGCATCCATCATTACAGTATTGCTAAAATGAAGTAATTCTAATATTGTCATACAGAGACAATGTTGTGTTGTCAAAAATATTGTGCATTTATCTCAGTAAATGTTATAACATCACATACAATGCAAATTATACTGTACATCTATTGTC
Organism: Scarus forsteni; assembly: GCA_036419115.1. Lineage (NCBI taxonomy): Eukaryota > Metazoa > Chordata > Actinopteri > Labriformes > Labridae > Scarus > Scarus forsteni. The sequence goes on along the minus strand of JAZDUH010000092.1, from coordinate 171,167 downwards.
AAGCATACAAAGCTGTTCACCAGAGGTGGCAAAAGCTTACCCATTCTGTTTTACACTCAGGTTTAAGTTTACTGACTCAACTTCACTCAAGCAAAGGAGAGAAAGAAATAATTGATTCTGAAAATAACTCAAGCTACCAAAAAATTGCTAAAATAGTGACTTTTGGATTGATCAAGAATCCTGAACAAAAAGGCAGAAATAATAATACTTTATAATTAATTAATTAACTTAATAATAATACTTAAGTTACAATCCTGTTTGGAAATATGTCACAATGAGAAAGTTCAGATATTTATTCTAATACACTAGAAATTTTCAAAGTACAGACATCCATAAAAATAATTAATTACAGCAACAAAGTGCTATTACTTTATTACTCCCTACCTCTGTCATAAATGTGTCATGCTGAACAATTTGACTGGGGTGCTTACACTGCTCTCACTGGGACGTTGTGCCACATGCTTTTTGAGAAATTCTAGGTTTCTCAAAAGCCATCTCTGCCTGAATGTCAAATCCTTATCTCCGTTACCACTTGGCTGGGGCTTCAGAAGTTTGGTGTACTGGCTCCTCAGTGTTGTAACCCTAGTCTTCACCTCCTCAACTGAAATCACACAACATACTCTTTTTTGCTCAGTGTATTGTAAGCCCTCAAGACATTAATCAACGTCTTGACCGTTACATACTAGTATTTTAATACAGATATTTTACTATTATTTTAATAGTTGCTTTACTGGTATTTTAATACAGTTACAGTTACATGAGCGCTGATATGAAGTACAATTGCACAGTTCTTTTACAGCACTCCGCTACACAGGCGTTTAACCGATGATACAAAGTAACGGCAATATGCAGACAAAGTAGCAAGCAAGAGGAAATGATTGTGTGTAGCGTAGCAACAGCCATTTCTCACTACAGCTGAAGAGCCGTTTGTGTTGGCGGAGCCAAATAAATAATTACATAAAGCAAACAAATTATTCCTCCTCGCTTGTTCTTGTTGTAAAATGCGCTTGTACAATGTATACAAGCAATATCACATGAGAACGAGTGCTGTTGTCCTGGATATCGGCGCTGGGTGATTATCTGGAATATCTCACCTGGAATATTTAATGTGGATGTGATCTGTCTCCAACGCTTGTCCTTTTCACATCTGTTGTGATAATCTTTGCAGGAGACGCTAGAGACATTCGTGGTCTTGCCACAGGTCGATAAGACTGTCCTCCATCTCCGCTGTCCGCTCTCACGACGCTCTTTGTGCTCGCCATTCTTGCCTCTGATAACTCCTGTCTCGCGGTCATTTCCGGTCATCGTAGATGGTTTTCTCTGATTTGCTACTGTCATCCTCAGCGAATTCGAGTTGCGTAATCATCCAGATAAATATCAAACATGTTTGAAAATTATCAGGGCGGCTCCGACAAGTCTGTGAGACGATCGTGGGCCTTAAGATTGATCTGTCACCCACTCACACTAGAGGATAATCTTGGCCGAACGTCGGGGCCGATGTTAGTCCCCGACCAGATTTCTTCCCCGATTGTCGGGAGGACCGAATCTGGGACAATCGGGCCGAGAATCCTGTAGTGTGAGCCAGGCTTTAAGCAGAAAAACACAACTTGCAGTAAAAATTAATCAATTTCATAAATATAACAGACTTTCTTGCCGAAAATCAGCAGATTAGTGTAAAACAACACATTTTGGCATGCAGTAAAACTTACATTTCCCGTTTTTTGACACCACTTTTGGCCAAATGAGCAGAAATGCTGCACGTAGTGAATGAAGCAGAAAGACACAACTTTCAGTAAAAACTCATCAATTTCATAAATATAACAGACTTTCTTGCCAAAAATCAGCAGATTAGTGTAAAACAACACATTTTGGCATGATTCAGTCTAACATGCAGTAAAACGGAGATTTCCCGTTTTTGGACAGCATTTGACCCAAATGAGCAGAAACGCTGCAGGTAGTGAATTAAGCAGAAAGACACAACTTTCAGTAAAAATTCATAAATTTCATAAATATAACATAGTTTCTTGCTAAAAATCAGCAGATTAGTGTAAAACAACACAATTTGGCATGATTCAGTCTAACATGCAGTAAAACAGAGATTTCCCGTTTTTGGACAGCATTTGACCCAAATGAGCAGAAACGCTGCAGGTAGTGAATTAAGCAGAAAGACACAACTTTCAGTAAAAACTCATAAATTTCATAAATATAACAGAGTTTCTTGCTGAAAATCAGCAGATTAGTGTAAAACAACACATTTTGGCATGATTAAGTCTAACATGCAGTAAAACAGAGATTTCCCGTTTTTTGAAAGCACTTGTGGCCAAATGAGCAGAAACACTGTAGTGAATTAAGCAGAAAGTACGGAGCCCCTTAGGTGCCACAGAGGACAAAATATATAACTCGTGCGCACGAGATACTTATTCGTGCGCACGATATATTAAAACGTGCGCATGAAATAATAAAACGTGCGCTCGAAATACTTATTCGTGCACACGTTTTAGCTAAAGCGTGCGCACGACATACTAAAACGTGCGCACGAGATACTAAAACGTGTGCACGAAATAGTTATTCGAGCGCACGTTTTAGCTAAAACGTGCGCTCGAAATAAAGTTATTCATCGCGTTTTGACTTGTCCTTATTCTTGTCCGCTACGGCTTCCCGTAGAGAAGCCGGACGTTCACAAACACACACAATGGAGAGAAGAAGTGAGCTAGTTAACTTTCACTTCCACCTCGGACTGTCATATAATGACATTCTTGTTGCTCTTGTCATGAGAGATGGAATAATCTGAAGTAGAACTTTGCTGCATATAATAAAACACAGCAGGCTCCGCCGGTGTACCGTATTAAATGAACTGGTGACCGTCCAGGCAGAAGTGAGGGGGGCGTGTCTGAAGGACCCTTTTGTTTACTATCTAAACACCTCCCGAATCAATTGTATACACAAAAAGGAGCTCTTTACACCCATTTACTTAGTGGTGGAAGTGACTTCACAACATGGCGTGTGAGCGAAAGCTTTTGAAGGATTACTGAGTTATTTGACAGTGTAAAGAATCGTAAGGTATTATATAGGTAAATATCTTAGATCATGGCCTGAGGAAGATCAACACATGATCGAAGCGTTGTCCTAATAAACTGCAGTCAAAATGGAGTAAGTGTGCAGGCATTTCTTCCAACACTGATTTTGAACCAACAGATCACATGACCTGGGAATTATTGAGCTATAATGCCCATATTTACTTTATAAAAGATATTACAAATTCCCCAAAAAATATGAAATTTGTGAGTCCAAATGCAATAAGAAGTGGTATGTGTCATAGAGTCAGTATTATTAATTTTGAGCCAATAGATCACATGACCTGCGACTCATTGACCTATAATGCTCAGAATTGCATTATAAAATACATTAAAATTCATTAAAAAAAAAAACAATTTGAAATATGCCCAAATGCAATAAAAAGTGGATTGTGTCATTGAGCATACTTAGATCTACTGTCCTACACTGATTCTGAGCTAATAGGTCACACAGCCTGAGACTTATTGAGCTATGAATTTTTTTTATGTATTTTATACTGTAAATATTAGTATTTTAGCTCAGTCCATGGATAAGTCCAGGCCATGAGATTTGATTGCAAAAAATTAAGACAGAATGGTAGATCTAATGCTGCTCCTTGACACACACCACTTTTATTGCAGTTGAACACAAAACATTCTATGAATTTTTAATATATTTAATACTGTAAATATGAGCATTATAGCTCAATAAGTCCCAGGTCATGTGACTTGTTGGCTCAGAATCAACCCAGAATGGTAGATCTAAGCCTGTTCTATGAGATACATCATTTTTTTAATTGCATTTGGACACACTTTATATTTTTTATGAATTTTTAATTTATATTTTAATGTAAATATGAGCATTAGAGCCCAAATACCTCCCAGGTCACGTGACCTGTTGGCTCAGAATCATGTAGGACGGTAGATTTAAGCCTGCTCGATGAGAAACACCACTTATTTTTGCATTTGGACATGTTTCATATTTGTATGAATTTGTATGTCTTTTATAAAGTAAATATGGGCATTATAGTTCAATAATTCCCAGGTCATGTGATCTGTTGGCTCAAAATCAGTGTTGGACAGTAGATCTAAGCCTGCTCTATGACACACACCTCTTTCTATTGCATTTGGACACATTTAATATAGTTTTAATAAATTTTAATGTATTCCATACTGTAAATATGAAAATGACATTTTAATGTAGTTCTCATATTTTTTAGAAAATCTTATTGTATTTCGCAACCACTTTTTATTTTGTAAACTGGAATTTAACACACGCTTTTATAAGTAAGTTAGTGCTGACTTTTCCACTTATTTTTGTGCGCTTGCCATAAAGTCTGTAATAAGAGCGCACTTGAAATGTTGGAGAGGCTGGCTTGACCGCGTGAAATCGAGAGACGGCTGACGTGACCGCAGTTGTAAATGTTGACATATCACAAAAACCTTCATGGTCACAAAACTATAATAAAGTTGTATTTCCTCTATCACATTCACAACTTATCTGCTGTTTATCAATGTCAGTAAAAAAAGGTAATTACATATATTTTCAACAGGACAGCAAATTAAAACAGCACACCAATGTTTAACAGTTAAAACATTTATTGAGATCAACATTTGATTCAAACAGCATTCAACAACGCCACGTGCCCCGATCTGATGTCAAAAGTCAGTGATCGTCAAACTCTTAAAAGGCTGCAAAGTTTACAAAGTATCATTCGACGATGACATTATGAAGATCTTAACAGGGATTAATTTTCTACTATGGGTTACAAGGACGAGTCATTTTGTGGTCAACAAAACCACTAACTACAGTAGAATATATCCCTCAAATTCAGCATGCTTACAGAAATGCACTCTTGTGCTTACACTTAATGCAGACACATATGCCATCAGTTTGATCCCAAGATGAAGCGAAAATTTCCTCCACATTATAAAAACCTACTCTTCTGTAGCTATTTTCAAGTCCTCCCCACTCCGTTATACGTTGAACATGAACAAATAGTTTGTTGATACGCCGAAATGACGGTAAAATGCGGGTTTCGGGGCCATCACCAGTTGACACAGTCGGAAATTTGTCATTTTGATCAGACATCTAAGATATTTACCTATATATTACCTTACGTTTCTTTACGCTGTCAAATAAATCTGTAATCCTTCAAAACCTTTCGTCGTCACGCTCAATGTTGTGAAGTCACTTCCACCACTAAGTAAATGGGTGTAAAGAGCTCCTTTTTGTGTATACAATTGATTCGGGACGTGTTTAGATAGTAAACAAAAGGGTCCTTCAGGCACGCCCCCCTCACTTCTGCCTGGACGGTCACCAGTTCATTTAATACGGTACACTGGCGGAGCCTGCTGTGTTTTATTATATGCAGCAAAGTTCTACTTCAGATTATTCCATCTCTCATGACAAGAGCAACAAGAATGTCATTATATGACAGTCCGAGGTGGAAGTGAAAGTTAACTAGCTCACTTCTTCTCTCCATTGTGTGTGTTTGTGAACGTCCGGCTTCTCTACGGAAGCCGAGTGACAAGAATAAGGACAAGTCAAAACGCGATGAATAACTTTATTTCGAGCGCACGCTTTAGCTAAAACGTGCGCTCGAATAACTATTTCGTGCACACGTTTTAGTATCTCGTGCGCACGTTTTAGTATGTCGTGCGCACGCTTTAGCTAAAACGTGTGCACGAATAAGTATTTCGAGCGCACGTTTTATTATTTCGTGTGCACGTTTTAATATATCGTGCGCACGAATAAGTATCTCGTGCGCACGAGTTATATATTTTGTCCTCTGTGGCACCTAAGGGGCTCCGTAAGAAAGACACAACTTTCAGTAAAAACTCATCAATTTCATAAATATAACAGACTTTCTTGCCAAAAATCAGCAGATTAGTGTAAAACAACACATTTTGGCATGATTCAGTCTAACATGCAGTAAAACAGAGATTTCCCGTTTTTGGACAGCACTTTTGGCCAATTGAGCAGAAACGCTGCACGTAGTGAATTAAGCAGAAAGACACAACTTTCAGTAAAAATTCATCAATTTCATAAATATAACAGAGTTTCTTGCAAAAAATCAGCAGATTAGTGTAAAACAACACATTTTGGCATGATTCAGTCTAACATGCAGTAAAACAGAGATTTTCCGTATTGGACAGCACTTGTGGCCAAATGAGCAGAAACGCTGCAGGTAGTGAATTAAGCAGAAAGACACAACTTTCAGTAAAAACTCATCAATTTCATAAATATAACAGACTTTCTTGCCAAAAATCAGCAGATTAGTGTAAAACAACACATTTTGGCATGATTCAGTCGAACATGCAGTAAAACAGAGATTTCCCGTTTTTGGACAGCATTTGACCCAAATGGGCAGAAACGCTGCAGGTAGTGAATTAAGCAGAAATACACAACTTTCGGTAAAAACTCATAAATTTCATAAATATAACAGAGTTTCTTGCTAAAAATCAGCAGATTAGTGTAAAACAACACATTTTGGCATGATTAGGTCTAATATGCAGCAAAACAGAGATTTCCCCTTTTTTGAAAGCACTTGTGGCCAAATGAGCAGAAACACTGTAGTGAATTAAGCAGAAAGACACAACTTTCAGTAAAAACTCATCAATTTCATAAATATAACAGACTTTCTTGCCAAAAATCAGCAGATTAGTGTAAAACAACACATTTTGGCATGATTCAGTCTAACATGCAGTAAAACAGAGATTTCCCGTTTTGGACAGCACTTGTGGCCAATTGAGCAGAAACGCTGCACGTAGTGAATTAAGCAGAAAGACACAACTTTCAGTAAAAACTCATCAATTTCATAAATATAACACAGTTTCTTGCCAAAAATCAGCAGATTAGTGTAAAACATCACATTTTGGCATGATTCAGTATAACATGCAGTAAAACACAGATTTCCCGTTTTTAGACAGCACTTGTGGCCAAATGAGCAGAAACGCCTCACGTTGTGAATTTAGCAGAAAGACACAACTTTCAGTAAAAACTCATCAATTTCATAAATATAACAGAGTTTCTTGCCAAAAATCAGCAGATTAGTGTAAAACAACACATTTTGGCATGATTCAGTCTAACATGAAGTAAAACAGAGATTTCCCGTTTTTGGACAGCACTTGTGGCCAATTGAGCAGAAACGCTGCACGTAGTGAATTAAGCAGAAAGACACAACTTTCAGTAAAAATTCATCAATTTCATAAATATAACAGAGTTTCTTGCCAAAAATCAGCAGATTAGTGTAAAACAACACATTTTGGCATGATTCAGTCTAACATGCAGTAAAACAGAGATTTTCCGTATTGGACAGCACTTGTGGCCAAATGAGCAGAAACGCTGCAGGTAGTGAATTAAGCAGAAAGACACAACTTTCAGTAAAAACTCATCAATTTCATAAATATAACAGACTTTCTTGCCAAAAATCAGCAGATTAGTATAAAACAACACATTTTGGCATGATTCAGTCTAACATGCAGTAAAACAGAGATTTCCCGTTTTTGGACAGCATTTGACCCCAAATGGGCAGAAACGCTGCAGGTAGTGAATTAAGCAGAAATACACAACTTTCGGTAAAAACTCATAAATTTCATAAATATAACAGAGTTTCTTGCTAAAAATCAGCAGATTAGTGTAAAACAACACATTTTGGCATGATTAAGTCTAATATGCAGCAAAACAGAGATTTCCCCTTTTTTGAAAGCACTTGTGGCCAAATGAGCAGAAACACTGTAGTGAATTAAGCAGAAAGACACAACTTTCAGTAAAAACTCATCAATTTCATAAATATAACAGAGTTTCTTGCCAAAAATCAGCAGATTAGTGTAAAACAACACATTTTGGCATGATTCAGTCTAACATGCAGTAAAACACAGATTTCCCGTTTTTAGACAGCACTTGTGGCCAAATGAGCAGGAACGCTGCAGGTAGTGAATTAAGCAGAAAGACACAACTTTCAGTAATAACTCATCAATTTCATAAATATAACAGAGTTTCTTGCCCAAAATCATCTGATTAGTGTAAAACAACAAATTTTGCATGATTCAGTATAACATGCAGTAAAACATACCTTCCCCTTTTTTGGACAGCTCTTGACCCAAATGATCAGAAACGCTGCAGGTAGTGAATTAAGGAGAAAGACACAACTTTCAGTAAAAACTCATCAATTTCATAAATATAACAGAGTTTCTTGCCAAAAATCAGCAGATTAGTGTAAAACAACACATTTTGGCATGATTCAGTATAACATGCAGTAAAACTTAGATTTCCTGTTCTTTGACAGCACTTGTGGCCAAATGAGCAGGAACGCTGCAGGTAGTGAATTAAGCAGAAAGACACAACTTTCAGTAATAACTCATCAATTTCATAAATATAACAGAGTTTCTTGCCAAAAATCAGCAGATTAGTGTAAAACAACACATTTTGGCATGATTCAGTATAACATGCAGTAAAACATACCTTCCCCTTTTTTGGACAGCTCTTGACCCAAATGATCAGAAACGCTGCAGGTAGTGAATTAAGGAGAAAGACACAACTTTCAGTAAAAACTCATCAATTTCATAAATATAACAGAGTTTCTTGCCAAAAATCAGCAGATTAGTGTAAAACAACACATTTTGGCATGATTCAGTATAACATGCAGTAAAACTTAGATTTCCTGTTCTTTGACAGCACTTGTGGCCAAATGAGCAGAAACGCTGCCCGTAGTGAATTAAGCAGAAAGACACAACTTTCAGTAAAAACTCATCAATTTTATGAATATAACAGAGTTTCTTGCCAAAAATCAGCAGATTAGTGTAAAACAACACATTTTGGCATGATTCAGACTCTCTTGCCAAAAAATCAGCAGATTAGTGTAAAACAACACATTTTGGCATGATTCAGAATAACATGCAGTAAAACATAGATTTCCCGTTTTTTGACAGCACTTGTGGCCAAATGAGCAGAAACGCTGCAGGTAGCCTCGTGAATTAAGCAGAATGACACAACTTTCAGTAAAAACTCATCAATTTCATAAATATAACAGACTTTCTTGCCAAAAATCAGCAGATTTGTGTAAAACAACACATTTTGGCATGATTCAGTAGGGTGACATCAGGTAAATTGGGCCATCAGGTAAAATGGGCCATTTAAGCTTTAGATGTCCTAGCCCCTCTGATTTTAAGAGCCAGTGACAGCAAATGGTTTAAAATGGTTGACACAACTGTACTTGACAAGAAACAACAGATTTGATTGGAGTGTAGTTGTTATTTTGGGAGGATTTAAGATTCAAATCCACACCACCAGGAAACTGTATCGTGAGTTGACTGGCATAGGAATTTCTGATAAAAATGATCAGGATGATCACTCAATTTAAAAAACGTGTATATATAAATTTTTTAATGCATAATATCTGTCTTGATGACACCTATTAGAAATAATGCTTAAAGTGTGGTATTTAGACATATTTTTTGGATTATTGATGTTTTTGTTAGTGGCCCATTTTAGCTTAACCTATTCAGCTAAAATGGGCCACCCGGTTTCAGCTAAAATGGGCCACCCTTTTTATCAGTAACAAATGCACACATGCACATGTTTGGAGGGAATGGGGCCTATATGTGGTCTATGGGCCCTAATTTCATGGCGCAGCTAAGGGGGCACAAGCCTGGCGCACCCCGTGCAGTGTTAATTTTGTCTGGCGCACCGCCGTTCGCTGCCAGTTTGACAATTTGGTAGACCGTCTGCGCAGAGATGGGTGTGACGGCGCACCAGGGGGAGATGTCGACAGATTCGTGTGGTGCAGTGACAATCGTGCCCGAAAACTGTGCGGAAGGTGTGCTGAAAGCTCGCCAGCTCCAATCTGGTCTATCCTCGGCGCAGGGCAGAGCGCATTCTCCGCAGCTGTAATTTGGTGACAGGTGCACATGTGCCCACATGTCAACAAAGCCTCAGAGGCAGGTTTCCAGAGTGTCGGGCACATTTTAATGCAATAAACAATCACAGCAATCACTATTTAATGGAACCGTCCGAACCAGCCTATACATTTGTATCTATATTAACTGTCCCGTCACATCTGATGTCGGATTAAAACCGTTTGTCGTAATGGAAACTTACCTGACGGCAGCTGGACGTTTGATGCACATTTTACAAGTCAACAATAAACACCCTTAACATCTGATACTGAGTATATATCTGGCTTCTCTCATTTCATTAATTCAAAGAAAAGAGGGAGAAAAAAAGAAGGAGAAAAAAGAGAGAAAATAAATGCATGTCACTCAGGATTAACCTGTTATTTCCCATATTTCTCTATTTTAGTCTTTATTTTTAACGTGATCTAAAAAGATGGAGTACATTATTGCAAGGAGGATGAGAAGGAGACACCGGGAGAGTATACAGTATATCACTAAAGGCTCTGCTATTTGGTGATGACAGACCAGGAGTGCAGGTGGATCACAGCATTGTAAATGGATAAACCAGCTGCTGTGTAACTGTCTCTTAATTTTAGAGTCCTATTAATGACAAAGGAACAGATTACATCTGTCCCGGGAGCTGGCCCACACGGTGACCGCTGCGTGGCCTCCGATGCGCACCCTGCTGTCCCTTCTCATACTGAAGTGACAGCGGCTCTGACCGTCTCTACTACCAGGTCTTTCCAGCACAATTTTTCCGCGGTGGCGGGGATCATTCAGACCAATCAGACGCTGCGCTTCGGCCGCAGCGCATTTAAAGGCAAGGAGAGGCGGCCATTTGATTGGTGAAGACAGCACTCGGCTGTATTAAACCCACTCACGCCTTTTCTCCGCCTCTCTGGCATTTGCGCTGAGGGGCAGGGACTGAGGCGTGGAAGCGCCCGTCTTCGCTGCCCTGAGTCTTGAGTGTGCATCTCTTCGCACTGCAGGAAACTTGTAAAGTGCGCTGGTCACACCCTGTCCGCACGCCGAAAGCCAGCGCAGGGCAGGTGCGCCTGCACTTGCGCCTGGTCTACAAAATTAGAGCCCTATATGTGAAAAGGATGCATCTGCCTAAAAATAATGATAGATGTTTTTAGTAACAATCCACTGACTTTATCTGCAGTGAATATGTCAAGCAAGAAGCAAGTGAGATTAAAATAGTTTTTATTGTTTTATTGTTTTTATCAATGTGTTTTATGCTGAAGTTCACATTGCCATGTGGGTAAAATACATTTGCGATGAGCATATCAGTTGGTGTTCATTTATTCATGAATTTATTCATCATTTACTATGTAATTAATTGTTCTGATAATATGAAATTGTTCTAACAAAGTATGTTGCCATATTGACAGTTGTTTTACAATAAAAATTAATGACTATCCCTTTGCAGCTGAACTGGCCCAACTTACCTGATAAGCGTCCCATTTTACCTGATCGGCTGGCCCATTTTACCTGAACTCTGCTTGTGTAAAAAAGTTGGCACAGCTGACCTATCAAGACCTGTAGGGCCTAAAAAAATATATTTAATGTATAATTCCAACACAAAATGTAAAGAAAACAACCATTATTAGCCATAAAACCACATTTTAATAGAATACGGTTTTTTTTGTAAGTGCCTGAAGCTATTTACCAAAAAGTGGCCCAATTTATCTGATGTCACCCTATAACATGCAGTAAAACAGAGATTTCCCGTTTTGGACAGCACTTGACCCAAATGAGCAGAAACACTGCAGGTAGAAAATTAAGCAGATAAACACAACTTTAAGTAAAAACTCATCAATTTCATAAATTTAGCAGAGTTTCTTGCCAAAAATCAGCAGATTAGTGTAAAACAAGACATTTTGGCATGATTCAGACTCTCTTGCCAAAAATCAGCAGATTAGTGTAAAACAACACATTTTGGCACGATTCAGTATGCAGTAAAAAATATTTTCCCCTTTTTTGACAGCTCTTGACCCAAAAGAGCAGAAACGCTGCATGTAGCCTAGTGAATTAAGGAGAAAAACACAACTTTCAGTAAAAACTCATCAATTTCATAAATATAACAGAGTTTCTTGCCAAAAATCAGCAGAATAGTGTAAAACAACACATTTTGGCATGATTCAATATAACATGTAGTAAAACAGAGATTTCCTGTTTTTTGGACAGCACTTGTGGCCAAATGAGCAGAAACGCTGCAGGTAGAAAATTAAGCAGAAAGACACAACTTTCAGTAAAAACTCATCAATTTCATAAAAATAACAGAGTTTCTTGCCAAAAATCAGCAGATTAGTGTGTAACAACACATTTTGGCATGATTCAGGATGCAGTAAAAAATATTTTCCCCTTTTTTGGACAGCTCTTGACCCAAATGAGCAGAAACGCTGCAGGTAGTGAATTAAGGAGAAAGACAACTTTCAGTAAAAACTCATCAATTTCATAAATATAACAAAGTTTCTAATCTAAGTAGATTAAATTAACAACTATTTCTATTGAAGTCAGCGCTGTAGTATAAACTGCAAGAGATGTGTGATTTGGTTTTGGTGCCACTACAGTCAACAACAGTTAAGTTATTACAGTTGTAATTGCCTGTTAATGAATTGATGTCAATAATAAAAGAAATTCATAGGTTAAATTACCTTAAAACCTATATCTCTTAAAGGAGACATATCATGCTGATGCATGATTTAATACTTACATATAATATAATAAATTTGAAAACAAGACCTTACACCCCCTTAATTTTCAAAAAATGAAATATTGTAATTTTTCTGATATCCTAGAACGAGATTTGATGCCTCTGAAAATAGGTCATTGCGAGATGTCCGCGAGATTTCAAACGTCGTGACGACACGAGGTACCTTTCTTTTTATTGGAGTAATCTGATAAAACACTTCCTCCTCTGTGAGGTCTGTTAGCCACAAAACCGAGGAACACATCCACCAGCAGGGGTATATATGTCCCTGGCTCACACCCACTCATTACCAGCTCTGGCCTGTAGGCCCCAATAGAACTGACCAATCAGACCACAAAGGGCTGTGACGTTGTGAGGTGACTTTAGGTCATCCTGTGATCCAAGCGTTTCAACGAGACCTTGTTAATGGCCTAAAATGAGGATTTTAAGAACGCTATTGTGGGGCAATGAAGGAACTAAATGACTTATACTGAGGGCAGAAATGCTTTACAGGCATCCTAGTCTGGCACAGTGAAAAGGAGAAACAAGCATGATATGTCTCCTTTAAATAAGTAATGTAGTATTAACTAGAAGAGATGCTCGATCATAAGGCTGGGTTTGGTGTTTCTACCGTGAACAACAGTGCAGTTATTAAAGTTTTTATAGTCATGTTGATAGCTTCCGTTGTATAGCTGTTTTATAAGCTAGAGGAAATGTTTGATCATTAGTATGAGTTTGGTGTCAGTACAGTCTGCAGCAATACAGTTAGTACAGTAATTATTGTCATTAGGCTACATATGTAGCATACATATACACAGTTCAATAAAAAAAATAATTTTAATCAAATCAAAAGCTTTTTTAAAGTAAGAGCCATACTTTAAGGTAGAGGGGGGTGATCATTCCTGTTTTATAATCATTTCCTTGGTAGATTTCATAACTTTGCTTTTGCTTTATTTTCAATCAAAAAAATCCTGTGAAATATTTTAATTTACAACCCTTAAGAAAACAATGACATGTACTATGAACATCCTACAGTTATTTATGTGTGCTGTGATTTTGAAGGCATTATGGTGAAGTTATTCAATTTCCTTTCACACAATTCCTCCGATTTAATAACTTGCCATCGGTCCCTAAGCCGCCGAGCCAGCCATCACTGGCAGCGTATTTAGACAAAGTGAAGCTTTCTGGCTCATAGGAGGCTCGTTTGGTCGTTTGGGGGGAAAAAAAGGTTGTAGCTCACAGTCTTCATCACGATGATTAAAATGAAGGGTCGAGTTTGGAACTATGTTGTTTTATTGATGAGTTATTGACCCGAAATCGCAAATTTTCGAGTTTATAAAGTCGCACATTTGCAACTTTATAAAGTCAGAAATTTATGACTTTTTTAAGTCATAAATTTGTGACTTTATAAACTCAAAAAATTTCGAGTTTTTTCTCAAAAATTTTTGAGTTTACATTTATTTTTTTTATTTCTTTAAGCGGCGCGAATACACCGCCTAGAATTCAAAAATAAAGCTATGAAATTAAAATAAAGAGGCAGGCACGTGCAGAGGTGGGGCGGAGAGAGCTGGAGCACCTGACCCTTTGCCCCTGGATGCCCAAAGTGCCATTTGTCAAAATGATTTTTTTTTTTTTGGTAAGTGTGTGTTAGAAAGCTTGTCTGCATGGCCCAAAATTAATATATCATTGAACAAATTCAAAATAATTAAGATTTAGCTTGTTCGGTCACATGATCCATGACCTGCCCTGAGCTGACGTGCCCTGACCTCAGCTAAGCGCCGAGCTGATTGAAGTTGCCGATGCTGCCGACAGACAAAGAGAATCAACTGCTCCGGTGAGTATGTTTAGCAGCGGTATAGCGTTTAGTTTGGGCACGGATTATTCTTGCAAGATGACTGAAATGAAGGTGAGCAATAGGCATCCTCTGTCTCATGTCGTGTATGTGCAGAGTCATGCACACCAGACTCTGGTGTGTGTGCGTGTGTGTGTGTGCGTGTGTGTGTGTGTGTGTGTGCGTGTGTAGTTTAACAATCATGTTTCATTCTGCAGCGATGTTTCTTCATGCTTATTTGGTCTTACTGAGGTCAGAAATCAAAAATAAAGCTATGAAATCAAAATAAAGAGGCAGGCAGAGAGCTGGAGCATCTGACCCTTTGCCCCTTAAGCCCAAAGTGCCCTTTTGCTAAAATGATTTATTTTTTTGTAAGTGTGTGTGAGAAAACCTGTTTGCATGGTTCAAAAATAATTTAACGTTAAATTAAATTAAAATAATTTAGATTTAAACTGAAGGTGAGCAATAGGCATCCTCTGTCTCATGTCGTGTATGTGCAGAGTCAGACCAGTGAGTTGAAGGAAAAAATCTGCACACCAGACTCTGGTGTGTGTGTGTGTGTGCGTGTGTGCGCGCGTGTGTAGCTTAACAATCATTTTTCATGCAGCGATGCCTCATAAGGAGAGATTACTAAAACAAAGAGAAAAGGAGCTTAATGAGGTCAGAAATAAAAAATAAAGCTATGAAATTAAAATAAAGGTGTCATAACTGATTTATTTTTGTCCTCCAATTTCATTTAAATGGAAATGCAAGGTCCCTAACAACAGTAGGGCTGGTCAGTCACAGGAAGCCATTTTAAGTGCTGTTTATCTTTGCATCTTGTCATGATCATGTAACACTTGCCTAATCGGCTGCTATTTCTCACATGCCCTTTTTAGCTTCCACACTCAGATTAATACAGCCCACCTTCAACAATATCAGCACAAGCACCCTCCTCACCAACCCCTCAACAGAAGCTGCTCAGTGTACCCCAGGCCATCAGGTAAAACATACACTACTTTTGCTTTACACTGGCGTCTAACAAATATATGAGGTTTTGGACAATGATATGGTACAATGTGCTTCTTTTACATTGGTTATGAATATGGGTTGCTACAATTCAGCCTGTTATATTGTAAAGTATGTAGTTTCTATATGGCGTTTCAACTTTGTGCCCCATGTGCTCCCTTTTTTACTTTGAGCACCTGCCCCTCTCAAAGTCTTTGCATGTCCCTGAGGGTTAGGGTAGGGCAGTGGTTCCCAAACTTTTCACAGCCTGTACCCCTTCAGACACTTGACCTCCAGCCATGTACCCCCAACTTTGATGCACTTATAACACAGAGAAAAATAAATGTTTTAGCCTGCTGTACTCCGACCTCCCACATTTGACATGCATAACATACAAATAAAACCTATTAAAGTTAATTATTTCTCACTAAACAGATTTAGTTACCAGCAATGTCAGTGGGCAACACCAGTTCTCTTTTGAAAAAGAAATGTACATTTCTGAAACAGTTTCATTAATGAACTTGAAGCTTTAATGAAAAGGCTGTCTGACTGAACTTACTGTATGATATTTTAAGAATCTTAGATAATTTAGGACAGATTTCCTTCTCCAAGATGCCTCAGCCTCTCTTCCAACACTTCAGGCTTTTATCAAAGCTCACAATACAAACAATTATCAGTTTGAACTTGAACTACTGAAACAACTGTTTAGACCTGACAGTTTTTCACGTACCCCCTACATCACTTTCGGAAGGGTTACCCTACCCCAGTTTCGGAACCACTGGGGTAGGGTAACCCTTACCCTAAAATGCACCAAGCATATGAAATCACTTTTCAGACAGTAGGTGTCTCCAAATGACCGTAAAACACACGTCAAGGAGAGAATTAAGCACAGAAACACTAGTGTCAGGAAAAAGATATCAGTTTTTATGAATACATCAAATAATTTTTTCATCAGTAAACAGATATCTCTCAAGCAGCAACATTTTGACATGTTTTACTCTGAAATGCATCAAGCTTATGAAATCTATTTAAAGGATGGCATATGTCTCCAAATGAGTCTTAAACACTTCAAGAAGTGTTTCAGCGTCGGACCGTTGCTGCCTCACACTTAGATGGTTTTCCCCTATACTCTTCAACACCCTTGTTAGACTCAAATTTAAGCCAAGAACAGACTTGAAGCAGGTGATAGGTAGGGTACATAACCTTCTTAATCTTCATTATTCAGCAAATTTAATTTAACTTAAGAGCAAGTGGGAGGGGGGCTTAAATGAGCAGATCTCAGAGGATAACTGGACAAAAATTATACAAAGAATTTAAACATCCTCCATTTGCCAAAGACATATTGTTGTTCAAATTAAAAGAATTAGGGTTAGGGACTCCATTGGTCAAAGGTCAGACTGGCTAAAATCAGGCCAGACCTGGACCCTACATGTGACAGGTGCAGACAAGCCCTTGCAGACATACTCCATATGCTTTTAGTCTGTCCAATAGTACACACATTTTGGGGATCTATTTTTGATACTCTTTCCAAAATATTAGAAGTGCCAGTAGCTCCATCCCCTCTCACTGTCTTATTTGGTATTATGCCGCAGGTTGTACATCTAGATAACTGTAAAAGAAACATGCCAGCCTTCTGTACTTTGCTGGCCAGGTGCTGTATACCTTTTCAGTTGGAAAAAGCCTCTTCCTCCTAAATATTCTCACTGGATTAAAGAGAACATGCAATATGTCAAGTTTGAGAAGATGAGATATTCTCTTAGTGGCTCTGTTTTCAGATTTTATGAAACCTGGAACCCTTTCTTGATGTTTGTTGAGAAGTTAGGAGTGGAAAGTATAATCCCATCATGTTTTACACTTGTTTCTGTGCTGGCTAGTGGTAATGTGAGATGACTGATTAATATGATATATTACCTGTCCAGTGGGTTAATGGGTGGGACTTTTTCTTTAGTCTGTTGTTGTTTTGTTTTTAATTTTGACAGTTTGTATTTGCATTTCTTCTACACTCTTTGTAATTATTTTTTATTTTGCATATTGAAAACTTTCAATAACGAGACCTCGATGAAAAAAGGAGTGAATTATAAGCACAGAAACACAATTCAGGACTAAAGATGTTTTATGAATCTTAACATTAATCTGAATCTGAACATTTTTCTATCAAAAATAAGCAGATATCTCTGAAAATGAAACATTTTGACATGGTTTAGTCTAAAATGCAGCAAGCATATATTACCTATTTAAAGGATGGCATATGTCTCAAAAAGGGCCTTAAAAGGTGCAAGAAGAAAGTTAAGCACTGTCAAGCCAAGACATCACTTATTTGAATACATAACATTATTCTATCAAATCTAAGTTAAACTTAATATTTATAATGAAACTGATGAATTCTTCCTGAAAGTTGTGTTTTTCTGCTTAACTCTGTTCGTGCAGTGCTTTTTTGCTCATTTGGGAGGAAAATCTCTATTTTTACTGCAAGTTTTACTGAAACATGTTAAAATGTGTTGTTTCACACTAATCTGCTTATTTTTGGCAAGAAAGTCTCTTACATTTATGAAAATGATGTATTTGTATTTCTGCCTAACTCTGTTCAGTGTTTTTTGCTCATTTGGAGACTTATCCCATCCCTTAAATAGATTTTATATGCTTGGTGCAGTTTAAGGGTAAAACAAATACATCAGGTTCAAACAAAAAAAAAAAAGACTTTTTTTGCCTAAAATGATCATATTAGTGTGAAACAAGACATTGTGTCAGGTATTACATGCGATAAAATAAAGATTTTCTTCCCAAATGAGCGAAAAACACTGCAGGAACAAAGTTAAGCAGAAAAACAAAACGTTCAGTAAGAATTCATCAGTTTCATAAATATAACAGTCTTTCTTGCCAAAACTAAGCAGATAAGTGTGGAACAACACATTTTAGCATGTTTCAGTATAACAAGCAGTAAAATAGAGATTTCCCTCCCAAATGAGCAAAAGAGTTAAGCAGAAAAACACAACTTTCAGGAAGAATTCATCAGTTTCATAAATATAACACACTTTCTTGCCAAAAATAAGCAGCTCAGAGTGAAACAACAGATTTTAGCATGTTTCAGTAAAACATGCAGTAAAACAGATATTTCCCGTTTTGGACAGCACTTGTGGCCAAATGAGCAGAAACGCTGCAGGTAGTGAATTAAGCAGAAAGACACAACTTTCAGTAAAAACTCATCAATTTCATAAATATAACAGACTTTCTTGCCAAAAATCAGCAGATTAGTGTCAAACAACACATTTTGGCATGATTCAGTATGACATACAGTAAAACAGAGATTTACCGTTTTTTGACAGCACTTGTGGCCAAATGAGCAGAAACGCTGCAGGTAGTGAATTAAGCAGAAAGACACAACTTTCAGTAAAAACTCATCAATTTCATAAATATAACAGACTTTCTTGCCAAAATCAGCAGATTAGTGTAAAACATCACATTATTAAATGATTCAGTATAACATGCAGTAAAACAGAGATTTCCCGTTTTTTGACAGCACTTGTGGCCAAATGAGCAGAAACGCTGCAGGTAGTGAATTAAGCAGAAAGACACAACTTTCAGTAAAAACTCATCAATTTCATAAATATAACAGACTTTCTTGCCAAAAATCAGCAGATTAGTGTAAAACAACACATTTTGGCATGATTCAGTATAACATGCAGTAAAACAGAGATTTCTCCTTTTTTTGACAACACTTGTGGTCAAATGAGCAGAAACGCTGCAGGTAGTGAATTAAGCAGAAAGACACAACTTTCAGTAAAACTTCATCAATTTCATAAATATAACAGAGTTTCTTGCCAAAAATCAGCAGATTAATTTGAAACAACACATTTTGGCATGATTCAGTATGACATGCAGTAAAACAGAGATTTCCCCTTTTTTTGACAGCACTTGTGGCCAAATGAGCAGAAACGCTGCAGGTAGTGAATTAAGCAGAAAGACACAACTTTCAGTAAAAACTCATCAATTTCATAAATATAACAGACTTTCTTGCCAAAAATCAGCAGATTAGTGTAAAACAACACATTTTGGCATGATTCAGTAAACATGCATTAAAACAGAGATTTCCCGTTTTTTGACAGCACTTTTGGCCAAATGAGCAGAAACGCTGCAGGTAGTGAATTAAGCAGAAAGACACAACTTTCAGTTAAAACTCATCAATTTCATAAATATAACAGACTTTCTTGCCAAAAATCAGCAGATTAGTGTAAAACAACACATTTTGGCATGATTCAGTATAACATGCAGTAAAACAGAGATTTCCCGTTTTGGACAGCACTTGTGGCCAAATGAGCAGAAACGCTGCAGGTAGTGAATTAAGCAGAAAGACACAACTTTCAGTAAAAACTCATCAATTTCATAAATATAACAGACTTTCTTGCCAAAAATCAGCAGATTAGTGTAAAACAACACATTTTGGCATGATTCAGTATAACATGCAGTAAAACAGAGATTTCCCCTTTTTAGACAGCACTTGACCCAAATGAGCAGAAACGCTGCACGTAGTGAATTAAGCAGAAAGACACAACTTTCAGTAAAAACTCATCAATTTCATAAATATAACAGACTTTCTTGCCAAAAATCAGCAGATTAGTGTAAAACAACACATTTTGGCATGATTCAGTATAACATGCAGTAAAACAGAGATTTCCCGTTTTGGACAGCACTTGTGGCCAAATTAGCAGAAACGCTGCAGGTAGTGAATTAAGCAGAAATACACAACTTTCAGTAAAAACTCATCAATTTCATAAATATAACAGACTTTCTTGCCAAAAATCAGCAGATTAGTGTAAAACAACACATTTTGGCATGATTCAGTAAACATGCAGTAAAACAGAGATTTCCCGTTTTTAGACAGCACTTGTGGCCAAATGAGCAGAAACGCTGCAGGTAGTGAATTAAGCAGAAAGACACAACTTTCAGGAAGAATTCATCAATTTCATAAATATAACACACTTTCTTGCCAAAAATCATCAGATTAGTTTAAAACAACACATTTTGGCATGATTCAGTATAACATGCAGTAAAACAGAGATTTCCCCTTTTGTGGACAGCACTTGTGGCCAAATGAGCAGAATCGCTGCAGGTAATGAATTAAGCAGAGACACAACTTTCAGTAAAAACTCATCAATTTCATAAATATAACAGAGTTTCTTGCCAACAATCAGCAGATTAGTGTGACACAACACATTTTGGCATGGTTCAGTCTAACATGCAGTAAAACAGAGATTTCCCGTTTTTAGACAGCACTTGACCAAAATGAGCCAAAACGCTGCAGGTAGTGAATTAAGCAGATAGACACAACTTTCAGGTAAAACTCATCAATTTCATAAATATAACAGACTTTCTTGCCAAAAATCAGCAGCTTGGTGTAAAACAACACATTTTGGCATGATTCAGTTTAACATGCAGTAAAACAGAGATTTCCCATTTTAGACAGCACTTGACCCAAATGCGCAGAAACGCTGCAGGTTGTGAATTAAGCAGAACGACACAACTTTCAGTAAAAACTCATCAATTTCATAAATATAACAGACTTTCTTGCCAAAAATCAGCAGATTAGTGTAAAACAACACATTTTGGCATGATTCAGTATAACATGCAGTAAAACAGAGATTTCCCGTTTTTGGACAGCACTTGTGGCCAAATGAGCAGAAACGCTGCAGGTAGTGAATTAAGCAGAAAGACACAACTTTCAGTAAAAACTCATCAATTTCATAAATATAACAGACTTTCTTGCCAAAAATCAGCAGATTAGTGTAAAACAACACATTTTGGCATGATTCAGTATAACATGCAGTAAAACAGAGATTTCCCGTTTTTTGACAGCACTTGTGGCCAAATGAGCAGAAACGCTGCAAGAAGTGAATTAAGCAGAGACACACAACTTTCAGTAAAAACTCATCAATTTCATAAATATAACAGAGTTTCTTGCCAAAAATCATCTGATTACTGTAAAACAACACATTTTGGCATGATTCAGTATAACATGCAGTAAAACAGAGATTTCTCCTTTTTTTGACAGCACTTGTGGCCAAATGAGCAGAAACGCTGCAGGTCGTGAATTAAGCAGAAATACACAACTTTCAGTAAAAACTCATCAATTTCATAAATATAACAGACTTTCTTGCCAAAAATCAGCAGATTAGTGTAAAACAACACATTTTTTCATGATTCAGTAAACATGCATCAAAACAGAGATTTCCTGTTTTTTGACAGCAATTGTGGCCAAATGAGCAGAAACGCTGCAGGTAGTGAATTAAGCAGAAAGACACAACTTTCAGTAAAAACTCATCAATTTCATAAATATAACAGACTTTCTTGCCAAAAATCAGCAGATTAGTGTAAAACAACACATTTTGGCATGATTCAGTATAATATGCAGTAAAACAGAGATTTCCCATTTTTAGACAGCACTTGACCCAAATGAGCAGAAACGCTGCAAGTAGTGAATTAAGCAGAAAGACACAACTTTCAGTAAAAACTCATCTATTTCATAAATATAACAGAGTTTCTTGCCAAAAATCATCTGATTAGTGTAAAACAACACATTTTGGCATGATTCAGTATAACATGCAGTAAAACAGAGATTTCCCGTTTTGGACAACACTTGTGGCCAAATTAGCAGAAACGCTGCAGGTCGTGAATTAAGCAGAAATACACAACTTTCAGTAAAAACTCATCTATTTCATAAATATAACAGACTTTCTTGCCAACAATAAGCAGATTAGTGTAAAACAACACATTTTTTCATGATTCAGTAAACATGCATTAAAACAGAGATTTCCCGTTTTTTGACAGCACTTGTGGCCAAATGAGCAGAAACGCTGCAGGTAGTGAATTAAGCAGAAAGACACAACTTTCAGTAAAAACTCATCAATTTCATAAATATAACAGACTTTCTTGCCAAAAATCAGCAGATTAGTGTAAAACAACACATTTTGGCATGATTCAGTAAACATGCAGTAAAACAGAGATTTCCCGTTTTTAGACAGCGCTTGTGGCCAAATGAGCAGAATCGCTGCAGGTAATGAATTAAGCAGAGACACAACTTTCAGTAAAAACTCATCAATTTCATAAATATAACAGACTTTCTTGCCAACAATCAGCAGATTAGTGTAAAACAACACATTTTGGCATGATTCAGTCTAACATGCAGTAAAACAGAGATTTCCCGTTTTTAGTCAGCACTTGACCAAAATGAGCCAAAACGCTGCAGGTTGTGAATTAAGCAGAAAGACACAACTTTCAGGTAAAACTCATCAATTTCATAAATATAACAGACTTTCTTGCCAAAAATCAGCAGCTTGGTGTAAAACAACACATTTTGGCATGATTCAGTATAATATGCAGTAAAACAGAGATTTCCCATTTTTAGACAGCACTTGACCCAAATGAGCAGAAACGCTGCAAGTAGTGAATTAAGCAGAAAGACACAACTTTCAGTAAAAACTCATCAATTTCATAAATATAACAGACTTTCTTGCCAAAAATCATCTGATTAGTGTAAAACAACACATTTTGGCATGATTCAGTATAACATGCAGTAAAACAGAGATTATTTTTTACCTTTTGGACACTCTTTTGTGGAAAACTTGGGTTGTGTTGATGTAAATGGCATCAAATTTGGTCAGGTTGTGTATTTTCTGAAGCTTTTTGATATTTCAGCACTTATTTTTTTTTTAAGTCTTTAATACAGTTTAAAAATAAAAAAGTCCCACAGAAGTCCCTAAGGGTATTTTTTATTGTATTGACTCGCAGACCACAGTTTTTTAATACACTGCAATTGCAGTATGATATTTTTATTATTAGTGTTATTTCCATTCTTTGGTGTTGATAACCCTTCAAAATATATATCTTTGTGTTCCACACGAGATAGTGTTATTTTCTCATATATTGTATATCAAAGACTGAGAGCTCATGACAGCATATTTCCCTTATTGTATAAAATCATGCACTGAAAAGTCAATTCAATAAACATTTACAATTATTTTGATTTGGTTGCGTTCTAGGGATGTCATAGTGTGGTGTGCATGTGTGTGTTGACAAAATTTTGTGTATATGTGTGAATATGGGAGGAGCCAAAATGCAGCCCTCTAATTATGGTCATTTCAATGTAAAATGATAAAATCGTTTTTTTAGTGTTTACAATATAGTTGAAGCTTATGGTATGTGTGTGCATGGTGTTTTTGATTATATGGGGATGTGTTGGTGTGTGGGTGTGTGTGTGCATGTGTGTGTGTGTGTGTGTGTGGGTAGGGCAGGGGCTTGGAGGGGGGCAGCTACATATGCTTACTTTTTCATTCAGGCTAAAAGTTTGACCTCAGCATGTACCCACTCACAGACCCGTTTACACATGCTCATTGTCCAATATTAAAAACATCTTGCATCTTAAACTTCCTAAGCTGACCCCCAGCGACCCCAAACAACAGCCTGAAAAAGTTTAGCTTTGTCTGCACAAAGATAAACACATTTATATGTGTCCATCAGTTTGGGTCTAATTTCATTCTGTCTGGTCAAGTTGAGCCGACACAGCAACAGCACTGCTGAAGTCCTTAACCTCCTTGGACTGGGAGATGAGGAAGACCCTCTGATGAAGACAGCTCAGATGGGGACACAGAGGATGATGTGGACCAGAGGACACAGCATGTGGTCCCTTATTTGGATGGGAGTCAAGGACTAGGATAACTTAGTCCCCCACAAATACAGACAAGGCCTGCACCAGGCCTGGGAGTCTTTGTCAATCCATCAATCAATCTATCAACCAATCAGTCAATCTATCAATCTATAAACCAATCTATCAATCAATAAATCAATCAATCAATAAACCAATCAATCCATCAATCAATCAGTCTTTATCTTTATAGCACCATTTCATAACAAGCGTTATCTCAAAACACTGTATGATCGAGCAGGCTGAAGACAAACACTTTGTTTTACGGATACACATATACACACCTGTATAAATATAAAATACACATATACTCATGTTTCCAAAGTCCAACAGGAATCATTCATGAGCAGCACTGGGCCAACTTAACTACAGGAAGGTGTTTCTTTAGAGAGTTTACAGTAACAGTAGCAGGAACAAACCAGTTTAACACCTGGAGGTCTTGAGCAGATCCAGTCTCATGTTGGGTATGTGATCGTAAAAAGGGAGGTGAGCAGAAACAAGTGGACAAAAGTAAGAACTAAAGGTGCTGACAAATCCATTGGCCAATCATAGACCTGTCCTTGTCATATTTGTCTCTGATGAATATAATTTTACCAAAGATTAGCCCCTTGAGATGTGTGATCTTGTTTTCAAGAGGGTCCTCATGTCTATGTGGTTGTAAAGAAAGTCACTGTGGATGAAAATCATTACAACCACAGATATAGAAATCAGTCTGATGTTAACATTAATATCATTAATGAATTTAATCCAGAGAAGACTGATGTTAATTAATATATCAGCATCTAGCTGAACTACCATTAAAATGAGTTATCTGATCGAAAACTGATCATCAAATGATGGTGATTCTGTTGGTGGCTGATGTGAGATAGAGCACATGGCCCACAGCCGCAGGTCATGCATAATTTTTTGTCAAGGTCATACTAATATAACCTTTTGCTGTTTTGTGGGAACAAATATGTATTTACTTTTGTTGATATCTCTAAAGTTAATATCAAATATCTCTAAAGTCCTGGCATCACACACTATGTGGCCCTTAGGATGGAAAATAATTAATTTGTGTTTTTTTTTGTATTTTTTAAAAGTCAACATTTTCACAAAACTGGCATATAAGAAGTTAACACTCTGGAACAAAATAAAAATGTGCTATGTTTAGTTACTGCTTAAGTAACTAAGAGTGGTTATGTAAAAAAACGAGTGTTACATTCATATATACATTTTTTATGGCAGTTTTCTCAGCTGATGTATTTTAACCATAGGGACATATTTGGTTTATTTTATACAACATCTGACCCTGCATGAAAAAAAATAACATGCATCCAAATTAATTTAAATGCCAATTTTGACACTCCCAGGCTCTGATAAAATAATTCAAAATAATGACATTTTTAATGCCATTTAATGAAAATATTTCACTTTTTGTGTTTTTCAGTATTTTTAGAAGTGGATTTTTTCACAAAAACTGGCATTGAAGTGGTTAAAACTTTGAAACAACATCAAAAATTGTTATATATGGTTACAGCTGAACCTCCTGAAGGTGTCCATGTAAAAAAAGTGGAATGATACATTTATTCATAATTTATTTATGGCTGTTTCACTAAGCTGATAAATTTTACTTTAGGGACTTTTTTGGTGCCTTTTATACAAAATGTGACTTTGCACAAAAAATAAACATGCATCCAAATTACCTTTTCTACCAATCTTTGACACTCCCAGGCTCTGATAATCACCCAGAACACATGACATTTTTAATGCAGTGGATTAAAAAATTTCACTTTCTGTGTTTTTTTGTCATTTTTAAAAGTGGACTTTTTTCACAAAAACTGGCATTGAAGGGGTTAGACTTTGAAACAACATAAAAATTTGTTATGTATGGTTACAGCTGAACCTCCTGAAGGTGTCCATGTAAAAAAAAGTGGAATGATACATTTCTTTATTTTCATTTATGGCTGTTTTTCTGAGCTGATACATTTTACCTGAAGGACTTTTTTGGTGCCTTTTATACAAAATGTGACTTTGCACAAAAAATAAACATGCATCCAAATTACCTTTTCTACCAATCTTTGACACTCCCAGGCTCTGATAATCACCCAGAACACAAGACATTTTTAATGCAGTGGATTAAAAATATTTCACTTTTTGTGTTTTTTTGTAATTTTTAAAAGTGGACTTTTTTCACCAAAACTGGCATTGAAGGGGTTAAACTTTGAAACAACACTAAAAATTTGTTATGTATGGTTACAGCTGAACCTCCTGAAGGTGTCCATGTAAAAAAAAGTGGAATGATACATTCATTCATTTTTTATTTATGGCTGTTTTTCTGAGCTAATAAATTTTACATTAGGGACTTATTTGGTGCCTTTCTTAAAGGGATGCACAAGGGTTAAGCAGAAAGACACAACTTTCAGTAAAAACTCATCAATTTCATAAATATAACAGACTTTCTTGCCAAAAATCAGCAGATTAGTGTAAAACAACACATTTTGGCATGCAGTACTATATACAGTAACATTCAGATTTACCCATTTTTGGGCAGCACTTGTGCCCAAATGAGCAGAAACGCTGCAGGGAGACAAGTAAGCAGAAAAAAGCAACTTGTAGTAAAAATTCATCAATTTCATAAATAAAACAGACATTCTTGCCAAAAATCAGCAGATTAGTGTAAAACAACACATTTTGGCATGATTCAGTATAACATGCAGTAAAACAGAGATTTCCTGTTTTGGACAGCACTTGACCCAAATGAGCAGAAACGCTGCACGTAGTGAATTGAGCAGAAAGACACAACTTTCAGTAAAAACTCATCAATTTCATAAATATAACAGAGTTTCTTGTCAAAAATCATCTGATTAGTGTAAAACAAAACATTTTGGCATGATTCAGTATAACATGCAGTAAAACAGAGATTTCCCGTTTTTTGACAGCACTTGACCCAAATGAGCAGAAACGCTGCAGGTAGTGAATGAAGCAGAAAGACACAACTTTCAGTAAAAAACTCATCAATTTCATAAATATAACAGAATTTCTTGCCAAAAAATCTGCAGATTAGTGTAAAACAAAACATTTTGGCATGATTCAGTATAACATGCAGTAAAACAGAGATTTCCCCTTTTTTGACAGCACTTGACCCAAATGAGCAGAAACGCTGCACGTAGTGAATTAAGCAGAAAGACACAGCTTTCAGTAAAAACTCATCAATTTCATAAATATAACAGAGTTTCTTGTCAAAAATCATCTGATTAGTGTAAAACAAAACATTTTGGCATGATTCAGTATAACATGCAGTAAAACAGAGATTTCCCGTTTTTTGACAGCACTTGACCCAAATGAGCAGAAACGCTGCAGGTAGTGAATGAAGCAGAAAGACACAACTTTCAGTAAAAAACTCATCAATTTCATAAATATAACAGAATTTCTTGCCAAAAAATCTGCAGATTAGTGTAAAACAAAACATTTTGGCATGATTCAGTATAACATGCAGTAAAACAGAGATTTCCCGTTTTGGACAGCACTTGTGGCCAAATTAGCAGAAACGCTGCAGGTCGTGAATTAAGGAGAAAAACACAACTTTCAGTAAAAACTCATCAATTTCATAAATATAACAGAGTTTCTTGCCAAAAATCAGCAGATTAGTGTAAAACAACACATTTTGGCATGATTCAGTATAACATGCAGTAAAACAGAGATTTCCCCTTTTTTGACAGCACTTGACCCAAATGAGCAGAAACGCTGCAGGTAGTGAATTAAGCAGAATGACACAACTTTCAGTAAAAACTCATCAATTTCATAAATATAACAGACTTTCTTGCCAAAAATCAGCAGATTTGTGTAAAACAACACATTTTGGCATGACTCAGTAGTGTGACATCAGGTAAAACAGAGATTTGGGCACTTGGGCCAAATGAGCAGTTTTGATTGGAGTGTAGTTGTTATTTTGGGAGGATTTAAGATTCAAATCCACACTTCACCAGGAAACTGTATCGTGAGTTGACTGACATAGGGATTTCTAACTCAATTTAAAAAACGTGTATATATAAAATTTTTAATGCATAATATCTGTCTTGATGACACCTATTAGAAATAATGCTTAAAGTGTGGTATTTAGACATATTTTTTGGAATATTGATGTTTTTCTTAGTGGCCCATTTTAGCTTAACCTATTCAGCTAAAATGGGCCACCCGGTTTCAGCTAAAATGGGCCACACTTTTTATCAGTAACAAATGCACACATGCACATGTTTGGAGGGAATGGGGCCTATATGTGGTCTATGGGCCCTAATTTCATGGCGCAGCTAAGGGGGCACAAGCCTGGCGCACCCCGTGCAGTGTTAATTTCGTCTGGCGCACCTCCGTTCGCTGCCAGTTTGACAATTTGGTAGACCGTCTGCGCAGAGATGGGTGTGACGGCACACCAAGGGGAGGTGACGGCGCACCAGGGGGAGGTGTCGACAGATTCGTGTGGTGCAGTGACAATCGTGCCTGAAAAACGCTGCAGGTAGAAAATTAAGCAGAAAAACACAACTTTCAGTAAAAACTCATCAATTTCATGAATATAACAGTTTCTTGCCAAAAATCAGCAGATTAGTGTAAAACAACACATTTTGGCATGATTCAGTATAACATGCAGTAAAACAGAGATTTCCCGTTTTTTGACAGCACTTGTGGCCAAATGAGCAGAAACGCTGCAGGTAGTGAATTAAGGAGAAAAGCACAACTTTCAGTAAAAACTCATCAATTTCATAAATTTAGCAGAGTTTCTTGCCAACAATCAGCAGATTTAGTGTAAAACAACACATTTTGGCATGATTCAATATAACATGTAGTAAAACAGAGATTTCCTGTTTTTTGGACAGCACTTGTGGCCAAATGAGCAGAAACGCTGCAGGTAGAAAATTAAGCAGAATGACACAACTTTCAGTAAAAACTCATCAATTTCATAAATATAACAAAGTTTCTAATCTAAGTAATAGTAGATTAAATTAGCAACTATTTCTATTGAAGTCAGCGCTGTAGTATAAACTGCAAGAGATGTGTGATTTGGTTTTGGTGCCACTACAGTCAACAACAGTTAAGTTATTACAGTTGTAATTGCCTGTTAATGAATTGATGTCAATAATAAAAAAAATTCATAGGTTAAATTACCTTAAAACCTATATCTCTTAAAGGAGACATATCATGCTGATGCATGATTTAATACTTACATATAATATAATAAATTTGAAAACAAGACCTTACACCCCCTTAATTTTCAAAAAATGAAATATTGTAATTTTTCTGATATCCTAGAACGAGATTTGATGCCTCTGAAAATAGGTCATTGCGAGATGTCCGCGAGATTTCAAACGTCGTGACGACACGAGGTACCTTTCTTTTTATTGGAGTAATCTGATAAAACACTTCCTCCTCTGTGAGGTCTGTTAGCCACAAAACCAAGGAACACATCCACCAGCAGGGGTATATATGTCCCTGGCTCACACCCACTCATTACCAGCTCTGGCCTGTAGGCCCCAATAGAACTGACCAATCAGACCACAAAGGGCTGTGACGTTGTGAGGTGACTTTAGGTCGTCCTGTGATCCAAGCGTTTCAACGAGACCTTGTTAATGGCCTAAAATGAGGATTTTGAGAACGCTATTGTGGGGCAATGAAGGAACTAAATGACTTATACTGAGGGCAGAAATGCTTTACAGGCATCCTAGTCTGGCACAGTGAAAAGGAGAAACAAGCATGATATGTCTCCTTTAAATAAGTAATGTAGTATTAACTAGAAGAGATGCTCGATCATGAGGCTGGGTTTGATGTTTCTACCGTGAACAACAGTGCAGTTATTAAAGTTTTTATAGTCATGTTGATAGCTTCTGTTGTATAGCTGTTTTATAAGCTAGAGGAAATGTTTGATCATTAGTATGAGTTTGGTGTCAGTACAGTCTGCAACAATACAGTTAGTACAGTAATTATTGTCATTAGGCTACATATGTAGCATACATATACACAGTTCAATAAAAAAAATAATTTTAATCAAATCAAAAGCTTTTTTAAAGTAAGATCCATACTTTAAGGTAGAGGGGGGTGATCATTCCTGTTTTATAATCATTTCCTTGGTAGATTTCATAACTTTGCTTTTGCTTTATTTTCAATCAAAAAAATCCTGTGAAATATTTTAATTTACAACCCTTAAGAAAACAATGACATGTACTATGAACATCCTACAGTTATTTATGTGTGCTGTGATTTTGAAGGCATTATGGTGAAGTTATTCAATTTCCTTTCACACAATTCCTCCGATTTAATAACTTGCCATCGGTCCCTAAGCCGCCGAGCCAGCCATCACTGGCAGCGTGTTTAGACAAAGTGAAGCTTTCTGGCTCATAGGAGGCTCGTTTGGTCGTTTGGGGGGAAAAAAAGGTTGTAGCTCACAGTCTTCATCACGATGATTAAAATGAAGGGTCGAGTTTGGAACTATGTTGTTTTATTGATGAGTTATTGACCCGAAATCGCAAATTTTCGAGTTTATAAAGTCGCACATTTGCAACTTTATAAAGTCAGAAATTTATGACTTTTTTAAGTGCAGAGGTGGGGCGGAGAGAGCTGGAGCACCTGACCCTTTGCCCCTTAATGCCCAAAGTGCCCTTTTGCTAAAATGATTTTTTTTTTTGTAAGTGTGTGTGAGAAAACCTGTTTGCATGGTTTAAAAATAATTTAACGTTAAATTAAATAAAAATAATTTAGATTTAGCTTGTTCGGGCATGATCCATGACCTGCCCTGACGTGCCCTGACC
Organism: Scarus forsteni; assembly: GCA_036419115.1. Taxonomy (NCBI): domain Eukaryota; kingdom Metazoa; phylum Chordata; class Actinopteri; order Labriformes; family Labridae; genus Scarus; species Scarus forsteni. The sequence continues at coordinate 140,233 of JAZDUH010000092.1, read as the reverse complement.
TCAGCTAAGCGCCGAGCTGATTGAAGTTGCCGATGCTGCCGACAGACAAAGAGAATCAACTGCTCCGGTGAGTATATTTAGCAGCGGTAGCGTTTAGTTTGGGCACGGATTATTCTTGCAAGATGACTGAAATGAAGGTGAGCAATAGGCATCCTCTGTCTCATGTCGTGTATGTGCAGAGTCAGACCAGTGAGTTGAAGGAAAAAATCTGCACACCAGACTCTGGTGTGTGTGTTTGTGTGCGTGTGTGCGCGCGTGTGTAGCTTAACAATCACGTTTCATGCAGCGATGCCTCATAAGGAGAGATTACTAAAACAAAGAGAAAAGGAGCTTAATGAGGTCAGAAATAAAAAATAAAGCTATGAAATTAAAATAAAGGTGTCATAACTGATTTATTTTTGTCTTCCAATTTCATTTAAATGGAAATGCAAGGTCCCTAACAACAGTAGGGCTGGTCAGTCACAGGAAGCCATTTTAAGTGCTGTTTATCTTTGCATCTTGTCATGATCATGTAACACTTGCCTAATCGGCTGCTATTTCTCACATGCCCTTTTTAGCTTCCACACTCAGATTAATACAGCCCACCTTCAACAATATCAGCACAAGCACCCTCCTCACCAACCCCTCAACAGAAGCTGCTCAGTGTACCCCAGGCCATCAGGTAAAACATACACTACTTTTGCTTTACACTGGCATCTAACAAATATATGAGGTTTTGGACAATGATATGGTACAATGTGCTTCTTTTACATTGGTTATGAATATGGGTTGCTACAATTCAGCCTGTTATATTGTAAAGTATGTAGTTTCTATATGGCGTTTCAACTTTGTGCCCCATGTGCTCCTTTTTACTTTGAGCACCTGCCCCTCTCAAAGTCTTTGCATGTCCCTGAGGGTTAGGGTAGGGCAGTGGTTCCCAAACTTTTCACAGCCTGTACCCCTTCAGACACTTGACCTCCAGCCATGTACCCCCAACTTTGATGCACTTATAACACAGAGAAAAATAAATGTTTTAGCCTGCTGTACTCCGACCTCCCACATTTGACATGCATAACATACAAATAAAACCTATTAAAGTTAATTATTTCTCACTAAACAGATTTAGTTACCAGCAATGTCAGTGGGCAACACCAGTTCACTTTTGAAAAAGAAATGTACATTTCTGAAACAGTTTCATTAATGAACTTGAAGCTTTAATGAAAAGGCTGTCTGACTGAACTTACTGTATGATATTTTAAGAATCTTAGATAATTTAGGACAGATTTCCTTCTCCAAGATGCCTCAGCCTCTCTTCCAACACTTCAGGCTTTTATCAAAGCTCACAATACAAACAATTATCAGTTTGAACTTGAACTACTGAAACAACTGTTTAGACCTGACAGTTTTTCACGTACCCCCTACATCACTTCGCGTACCCCTGGGGGTTACACGTACCCCAGTTTCGGAACCACTGGGGTAGGGTAACCCTTACCCTAAAATGCACCAAGCATATGAAATCACTTTTCAGACAGTAGGTGTGTCTCCAAATGACCGTAAAACACACGTCAAGGAGAGAATTAAGCACAGAAACACTAGTGTCAGGAAAAAGATATCAGTTTTTATGAATACATCAAATAATTTTTTCATCAGTAAACAGATATCTCTCAAACAGCAACATTTTGACATGTTTTACTCTGAAATGCATCAAGCTTATGAAATCTATTTAAAGGATGGCATATGTCTCCAAATGAGTCTTAAACACTTCAAGAAGTGTTTCAGCGTCGGACCGTTGCTGCCTCACACTTAGATGGTTTTCCCCTATACTCTTCAACACCCTTGTTAGACTCAAATTTTAAGCCAAGAACAGACTTGAAGCAGGTGATAGGTAGGGTACATAACCTTCTTAATCTTCATTATTCAGCAAATTTATTTTAACTTAAGAGCAAGTGGGAGGGGGGCTTAAATGAGCAGATCTCAGAGGATAATTGGACAAAAATTATACAAAGAATTTAAACGTCCTCCATTTGCCAAAGACATATTGTTGTTCAAATTAAAAGAATTAGGGTTAGGGACTCCATTGGTCAAAGGTCAGACTGGCTAAAATCAGGCCAGACCTGGACCCTACATGTGACAGGTGCAGACAAGCCCCTGCAGACATACTCCATATGCTTTTAGTCTGTCCAATAATACACACATTTTGGGAATCTATTTTTGATACTCTTTCCAAAATATTAGAAGTGCCAGTAGATCCATCCCCTCTCACTGTCTTATTTGGTATTATGCCGCAGGTTGTACATCTAGATAACTGTAAAAGAAACATGCCAGCCTTCTGTACTTTGCTGGCCAGGTGCTGTATACTTTTTCAGTTGGAAAAAGCCTCTTCCTCCTAAATATTCTCACTGGATTAAAGAGAACATGCAATATGTCAAGTTTGAGAAGATGAGATATTCTCTTAGTGGCTCTGTTTTCAGATTTTATGAAACCTGGAACCCTTTCTCGATGTTTGTTGAGAAGTTTGGAGTGGAAAGTATAATCCCATCATGTTTTATACTTGTTTCTGTGCTGGCTTGTGGTAATGTGAGATGACTGATTAATATGATATATTATCTGTCCAGTGGGTTAATGGGTGGGACTTTTTCTTTAGTCTGTTGTTGTTTTTGTTTTTAATTTTGACAGTTTGTATTTGCATTTCTTCTATACACTTTGTAATTATTTTTTATTTTGCATATTGAAAACTTTCAATAACGAGACCTTGATGAAAAAATGAGAGAATTAAGCACAGAAACACAATTCAGGACTAAAGATGTTTTATGAATCTTAACAATAATCTGAATCTGAACATTATTCTATCAAAAATAAGCGGATATCTCTGAAAATGAAACATTTTGACATGGTTTAGTCTAAAATGCAGCAAGCATATATTATCTATTTAAAGGATGGCATATGTCTCAAAAAGGGCCTTAAAAGGTGCAAGAAGAAAGTTACTGTCAAGCCAAGACATCACTTATTTGAATACATAACATTATTCTATCAAATCTAAGTTAAACTTAATATTTATTATGAAACTGATGAATTCTTACTGAAAGTTGTGTTTTTCTGCTTAACTCTGTTCCTGCAGTGTTTTTTGCTCATTTGAGAGGAAAATCTCTATTTTACTGCAAGTTTTACTGAAACATGCCAAAATGTGTTGTTTCACACTAATCTGCTTATTTTTGGCAAGAAAGTCTCTTACATTTATGAAAATGATGTATTTGTATTTCTGCCTAACTCTGTTCAGTGTTTTTTGCTCATTTGGAGACTTATCCCATCCTTTAAATAGATTTTATATGCTTGGTGCAATTTAGGGTAAAACAAATACATCAGGTTCAAACAAAAAAAAAAAGACTTTTTTGCCAAAAATTTTCATATTCGTGTGAAACAAGACATTGTGTCAGGTATGACATGCGATAAAATAAAGATTTTCCTCCCAAATGAGCGAAAAACACTGCAGGAACAAAGTTCAGCAGAAAAACAAAACGTTCAGTAAGAATTCATCAGTTTCATAAATATAACAGACTTTCTTGCCAAAAATAAGCAGAGTGTCTCACATGTGCCCAATAGAGTGGTCACTGTGGCAGCAGTTGTTTGTGTATTGAAGTTTTTTTTTTTTTTTTGTCAGATGTACTTGCATGTTTATTTCTGTTTCCCATCACCAGAAGGAAATCTTTGTATAAATCAGACAGAGAAGGGTCATATGACACAGGTGCCCAATTCCCCATTACAAGGACAGTATCTTTCTGTGATACCAGTGAAATGTGGTAAATGTCGGGGCTTAATAGTATTAAACTCTGTACATTTAATGTAAACGGCATTCATCATCCGATAAAACGTAAGAAAATATTAGATTTTCTAATAAAGGACAAAGTACAAATAGCCTTTTTGCAAGAAACACATTTAGTAGAGAAAGAACACATGAAACTCAAACGGGACTGGGTAGGTCAGGCCTATTTTTCATCATTTACCTCCAATAGCAGAGGAGTTGCTATCCTAATTCATAAAACCATACCATTTGTTCTCAACGTCTGTACAACAGATCCAGAGGGCAGATACGTCCTTGTTCATGGTACAATATACGGGACACATATTACTTTGATGAATATATACGCCCCTAATCCACTTTTCATTTTGGACTCATATAGCATCGGTTCTGGAGGAATATCACTGTCCTCTCACTGTGTTAGGTGGTGATTTTAATTGCTGCCAAGACAATAAATTAGACAGATCTGTAACGAATATCTTTTGACAAACAAGCACAGGCGCTCCTCTGGCTAAAATGCTCGATGATATTAATTTGACAGATATATGGAGAACTGTAAATTCGTCAGTAAGAGATTTCACGTTTTACTCTAACCCACACAATTCATACTCCCGTATTGATTATTTCTTCATACCACCACAAATCATAGGACAGGTGACTGCTTGTAATATAGGGTCCATCCGTATCAGTGATCATGCTCCAGTCTATTTAGAGCTGACTGTTAGTGAAACCATCTTAGGCAGGCAAAGGTGGCGATTTCCATCATATTTACTAAATGACAAAGAATTTAAGAGACGGATGGAGACAGAGATAAAAATGTTCTTTGACATAAATGATAACAATGAAACAAATCCTGAATTTCTTTGGGAATCTGCAAAGGCCTATATCAGAGGATTCACCATTTCATATATGTCACACCGAAATAAATCATTGCTGTCAAAGCAAAGGAAACTGGAAGCAGACTTGAAAATAGCAGGAACAGCTCACAAATCTAACCCAACCAGGACGAATCTTATCAGGATACAAACTATTAAAGCAGCACTAAATACAATCATGAATGAGAAGGCCTCCAAATCATTATTTTATCAAAGACAGCGACTTTACGGATATGGAAACAAACCTAGTAAATATCTGGTACGCTTACTCAATCAAAAACAAAATTACAACACGATAGCAGGGATTAGGGACCCGGGAGGGAAGAAACACTTTGATAGGAAAAACATAAATTCTGTGTATGTCTCATTTTACAAGTCATTATACAAATCTAACAACAATAACAATAAAGAAACTCTTGACAAATTCTTTGCAAAAATTAAATTACCAACACTGACTGTAGAGCAGCAGAAATTACTGGACAAGCCTATTCATGAGAAGGAAATTGTAGAGGCAATTGCCCTGATGCGCAGTGGCAAATCCCAGGCGATGGGATGCCGGAGGAATGGTTCAAGGCTTTTAAGGACAAGCTCGCTCAGCATCTGGCCAGAACATACAACTATAGCTTTGATACAGCCCATCATCTACCTGAAACCATGTCATTAGCCAGTATTAGTCTGATCTTGAAAAAAAAAAAGGATCCTGAGGACCCAGCTTCTTATAGGCCTGTGTCACTTATTAATGTAGATGCAAAGACTTTAGCCAAGATCTTAACTTTGAGGCTTGAACCATTGATTCCCACTTTGGTGAAGCCTGATCAAACAGGTTTTATTAAAGGAAGGAATTCCTCAAACAACATCAGGGGGCTTCTGAATATAATACAACTGGCCAGAGACAACGAAATTCAGGGCCTAGTAGTATCTTTGGACTCATTAAAGGCATTTGACAGGGTTGAATGGCCCTTCTTGTTTTATACAATGGGGAAATTTGAAATAGGTACAGGATTTATTGATTGGGTAAAGTTGTTATATTGTTCCCCTAAAGCATCAGTAATAACCAACTCTTACTGCTCTGAACCATTCGCATTAGAGTGTGGTACCCGTCAAGGGTGCCCATTGAGTCCCCTTCTATTTGCGCTCGCCATTTAGCCTCTAGCAGAGCTAATTAGATCAACTTGATTGATCAAAGGCTTTGATGTTAAAGGCACAATACACAAAATTTCTCTGTATGCGGATGACGTCCTGCTATATTTAATTGACATAGATACCACCATACCGTGTTTACTTGAATGCTTACATCAGTTTGGACATATTTCAGGCTTTAAAGTTAACTTGTCAAAGACAGAAGCCATGCCTATTGGTGCCATGACAGGCTGCGCCCCACCCAGTGGCTTCCCCTTTCAGTGGTCCCACAAGGAGATAACATATCTGGGAATAAGAGTTTGTCCGTCTCTGAAAAAACTGGTCAAGCTTAATATTAAGCCAATCATAACACATATTAAAGATGACCTACACAGATGGGGAACCCTACCTGTATCCTGGCTGGGTAGAATAAGCATTCTTAAATGAATATATTACCCAGAGTCTTGTACCCTTTGCAGATGTTGCCGAACTCAATTCCCAACAGTTTTTTTGCAGATTTGGACGGCATTTTTACCCAGTTTATTTGGCAAGGAAAAATAGGTTAGAGTAAAAATAGGTAAACTACAGAGAAGCAAAGAACAGGGTGGACCGGGGGTCCCTTGTTTGTGGTTATACCACTGGGCGGCACAAATTAGGTACATATATGAATGGGTGAATCCAGACATTACAAACACTTGGATTGATATAGAGTCTAGAAATTGTGGCTTACTAGAACTGAAGAACTGTCCTTTTATAAAATATAAGAAGGCAAGGCTGGAGGTACAAAATAACTTTATTGTAAGGAACACATTAAACACCTGGTATAATATTATGGTGTTCTTTAAACTTAAAGATCATTTCTCACTCTTAGCCCCTATATGGAAGAGCCCAAATTTCCCCCCTTCATGTCAGGACTCAATATTTAAGCTCTGGCAGGAAAAGGGTCTCGATCAGCTCGTTAAACTTTATGGAGGTGGAACAATGGAGTCATTTGAAGGCCTGAAAAATAAATATTCTTTACATCAGTCTCATTTTTATCGATATCTGCAAGTAAGACATTATATACCAAAAAACATTCAGGCCCATAATGTGTCGTTTTTGGAGAACATACTTAAACAACCTTTGCCAAAGAGATTCATCTCCCGAGTTTATGAGACCCTAGGCCTAAACTCTAACTGTTCTACTGATCATATTTGTAGGCAATGGCAGAGTGATTTAGGATGCCAGATAGATGAGGATATCTGGACAGCAATTATAGAAAATACACTTCAAATCCTGAGTTGTAACAATGATAGAGAGAGACAATTTAAAATACTACATAAACTTCATTTTACACCACTATTGAGAGGAAGGTTGGGACTGGGCTCTTCTAACTGTCATAAATGTGATACAGAAGCAGGAACATATGCACATATGTTTTGGAAATGTGCAAAGATACAAAAGTTCTGGGCAGAGGTGAAAGAGGAGGTGATTACTTTGATTGGATATAACTTGGACCTGTCAGCCCTGCAATACATCCTAGCAGCTAAACCAGCCAATGTAAGGAACACTCAAAATGCTAAACTGGTTGGAATCCAACTGTACTTAGCAAGAAAGACCATTCTTAACTTCTGGATCTCTAAGGACATCCTTACACTGGATGACTGGTATAAGGAAATACTGAGAGTTCGTCCCCTTGGAAAAACTGACATACACTCTCCATGACAATGTTCAGGGATATGTCAAAATCTGGCAAAGAGTCTTGGAGAAAGTGGACCCTGATGGACGGACTTTTTCTCTATGATTAGCATGATGAACATAATGGCAACCAGGATAATGCTGGACATCCCATACCAACTGGTGATATCTGTGTTCTGTCTTGACCAGGTCTTGTTGCTTTTTTGTCCTTTTCGTCTTTATTATAATCATAATCATTATTATTTTTATTTTATTTTATTTTATTCCTTATTTTGTATTATGTCTGGTTTAAAGGTGTCCTACTGCCATTTGTTCTTGTTCTGTAAAGATTGTTAAAAAAGAAAAACGGGGTTCTAGCTTTGTGAACTGAATTGCAATGTTGAATACCAGAACCTCAATAAAAAGAAGCTGAAAAAAATAATAATAACAATAAGCAGAGTAGTGTGAAACAACACATTTTGGCATCTTTCAGTATAACATGCAGTAAAATATAGATTTTCTTCCCTAAAGAGCAAAAAACACTGCAGGAACAGAGTTAAGCATGAAAACACAACTTTCAGTAAGAATTCATCAGTTTCATAAAAATAACTAACTTTCTTGCCAAAAATAAGCAGCTTAGAGTGAAACAACACATTTTAGCATGTTTCAGCATAACATGCAGTAAAATTGGGATTTTCCTCCCTAAAGAGCAAAAACACTGCAGGAACAGAGTTAAGCAGATAAACGCAACTTTCAGGAAGAATTCATCAGTTTCATCAATATAACAGAGTTTCTTGCCAAAAATAAGCAGCTTAGAGTGAAACAACACATTTTAGCATGTTTCAGCATAACATGCAGTAAATTATGGATTTTCCTCCCAAATGATCAAAAATCACTACAGGAACAGAGTTAAGGAGAAAAACACAACTTTCAGGAGGAAATCATCAGTTTCATAAATATAACAGACTTTCTTGCCAAAAATCAGCAGATTAGTGTAAAACATCACATTTTGGCATGATTCAGTATAACATACAGTAAAAGAGAGATTTCCCGTTTTTTGGACAGCACTTGACCCAAATGAGCAGAAACGCTGCAGGTAGTGAATTAAAGCAGAAAGACACAACTGTCAGTAAAAACTCATCAATTTCATAAATATTACAGAGTTTCTTGCCAAAAATCAGCAGATTAGTGTAAAACAACACATTTTGGCATGATTCAGTATAACATTAAGTAACACAGAGATTTCCCGTTTTTTGACAGCACTTGTGGTCAAATGAGCAGAAACGCTGCAGGTAGTGAATTAAGCAGAAAGACACAACTTTCAGTAAAAACTCATTAATTTCATAAATATAACAGACTTTCTTGCCAAAAATCTGCACATTAGTTTGCAACACATTTTGGCATGATTCAGTATAACATGCAGTAAAACAGAGATTTCCCGTTTTTAGACAGCACTTGATCCAAATGAGCAGAAATGCTGCAGGTAGCCTAGTGAAATAAGCAGAAAGACACAACTTTCAGTAAAAACTCATCAATTTCATAAAAATAACAGACTTTTCTTGCCAAAAATAAGCAGATTTGTGTAAAACAACACATTTTGGCATGATTCAGTAGGGTGACATCAGGTAAATTGGGCCATCAGGTAAAATGGGCCATTTAAGCTTTAGATGTCCCAGCCCCTCTGATTTTAAGAGCCAGTGACAGCAAATGGTTTCAAATGGTTGACACAACTGTAACAAGAAACAACAGATTTGATTGGAGTGTAGTTGTTATTTTTGGAGGATTTAAGATTCAAATCCACACTTCACCAGGAAACTGCATAGTGAGTTGACTGGCATAGGGATTTCTGATCAAAATGATCAGGATGATAACTCAATTTAAAAAACGTGTATATATAAAATTTTCGATGCATAATTTTTGTCTTGATGACACCTATTAGAAATAATGCTTAAAGTGTGGTATTTGGACATATTTTTTGGAATATTGATGTTTTTCTTAGTGGCCCATTTTAGCTTAACCTATTCAGCTAAAATGGGCCACCCGGTTTCAGCTAAAATGGGCCACCCTTTTTATCAGTAAAAATGCACACATGCACATGTTTGGAGGGAATGGGGCCTATATGTGGTCTATGGGCCCTAATTTCATGGTGCAGCTAAGGGGGCACAAGCCTGGCGCACCCCGTGCAGTGTTAATTTCGTCTGGCGCACCGCCGTTCGCTGCCAGTTTGACAATTTGGTAGACCGTCTGCGCAGAGATGGGTGTGACGGCGCACCAGGGGGAGGTGTCGACAGATTCGTGTGGTGCAGTGACAATCGTGCCCGAAAACTGTGCGGAAGGTGTGCTGAAAGCTCGTCAGCTCCAACCTGGTCTATCCTCGGCGCAGGGCAGAGCGCATTCTCCGCAGCTGTAATTTGGTGACAGGTGCACATGTGCCCACACGTCAACAAAGCCTCAGAGGCAGGTTTCCAGAGTGTCAGGCACCTTTTAATGCAATATACCATCACAGCAATCACAATTTAATGGAACCGTCTGAACCAGCATATACATTGGTATCTATATTAACTGTCCCATCACATCTGATGTCGGATTAAAACCGTTTGTCATAATGGAAACTTAACCTGACGGCAGCTGGAAGTTTGATGCACATTTTACAAGTCAACAATAAACACCCTTAACATCTGATACTGAGTATATATCTGGCTTCTCTCATTTCATTAATTCAAAGAAAAGAGGGAGAAAAAAAGAAGGAGAAAAAAGAGAGAAAATAAATGCATGTCACTCAGGATTAACCTGTTATTTCCCATATTTCTCTATTTTAGTCTTTATTTTTAACGTGATCTAAAAAGATGGAGTACATTATTGCAAGGAGGATGAGAGGGAGATACCGGGAGAGTATACAGTATATCACTAAAGGGTCTCCTATTTGGTGATGACAGACCAGGAGTGCAGGTGGATCACAGCATTGTAAATGGATAAACCAGCTGCTGTGTAACTGTCTCTTAATTTTAGAGTCCTATTAATGACAAAGGAACAGATTACATCTGTCCCGGGAGCTGGCCCACACGGTGACCGCTGCGTGGCCTCCGATGCGCACCCTGCTGTCCCTTCACATACTGAAGTGACAGCGGCTCTGACCGTCTCCACTACCAGGTCTTTCCAGCACAATTTTTCCGTGGTGGCGGGGATCATTCAGACCAATCAGACGCTGCGCTTCGGCCGCAGCGCATTTAAAGGCAAGGAGAGGCGGTCATTTGATTGGTGAAGACAGCACTCGGCTGTATTAAACCCATTCACGCCTTTTCTCCGCCTCTCTGGCATTTGCGCTGAGGGGCAGGGACTGAGGCATGGATGCGCCCGTCTGCGCTGCCCTGAGTCTTGAGTGTGCATCTCTTTGCACTGCAGGAAACTTGCAACGTGCGCTGGTCACACCCTGTCCGCACGCCGAAAGCCAGCGCAGGGCAGGTGCGCCTGCACTTGTGCCTGGTCTACAAAATTAGAGCCCTATATGTGAAAAGGATGCATCTGCCTAAAAATAATGATAGATGTTTTTAGTAACAATCCACTGACTTTATCTGCAGTGAGTATGTCAAGCAAGAAGCAAGTGAGAGGAAAATAGTTTTTATTGTTTTATTGTTTTTATCAATGTGTTTTATGCTGAAGTTCACATTGCCATGTGGGTTAAATACATTGGCGATGATCATATCAATTGGTGTTCATTTATTCATTAATTTATTCATCATTTACTATGTAATTAATTGTTCTGATAATATGAAATTGTTCTAACAAAGTATGTTGCCATATTGACAGTTGTTTTACAATAAAAATTAATGACTATCCCTTTGCAGCTGGACTGGCCCAACTTACCTGAAAAGCGTCCCATTTTACCTGATCGGCTGGCCCATTTTACCTGAACTCTGCTTGTGTAAAAAAGTTGGCACAGCTGACCTATCAAGACCTGTAGGGCCTAAAAAAATATATTTAATGCATAATTCCAACACAAAATGTAAAGAAAACAACCATTATTAGCCATAAAACCACATTTTAATAGAATACGTTTTTTTTTGTAAGTGCCTGAAGCTATTTACCAAAAAGTGGCCCAATTTATGTGATGTCACCCTATAACATGCAGTAAAACAGAGATTTCCCGTTTTGGACAGCACTCGTGGCCAAATGAGCAGAAACGCTGCAGGTAGAAAATTAAGCAGGTAAACACAACTTTCAGTAAGAACTCATCAATTTCATAAATATAACAGAGTTTCTTGCCAAAAAGCAGCAGATTAGTGTAAAACAACACATTTTGGCATGATTCAGTAAACATGCAGTAAAACAGAGATTTCCTCTTTTTTGGACAGCAGTTGACCCAAATGAGCAGAAACGCTGCAGGTAGTGAATTAAGCAGAAAGACACAATGTTCATTAAAAACTCATCAATTTCATAAATACAACAGACTTTCTTGCCAAAAATCAGCAGAGTAGTTTGAAACAACACATTTTGGCATGATTCAGTATAACATGCAGTAAAACAGAGATTTCCCGTTTTTAATTCAGCACTTGTGGCCAAATGAGCAGAAACGCTGCAGGTAGTGAATTAAGCAGAAAGACACAACTTTCATTAAAAACTCATCAATTTCATAAATATAACAGAGTTTCTTGCCAAAAATCAGCAGATTAGTTTAAAACAACACATTTTGGCATGATTCAGTCAACATGCAGTAAAACAGAGATTTCCCGTTTTTTGACAGCACTTGTGGCCAAATGAGCAGAAATGCTTCACGTAGTGAATTAAGCAGAAAGACACAACTTTCAGTAAAAACTCATCAATTTCATAAATATAAGAGTTTCTTGCCAAAAATCAGCAGATTAGTTTAAAACAACACATTTTGGCATGATTCAGTCAACATGCAGTAAAACAGAGATTTCCCGTTTTTTGACAGCACTTGACCCAAATGAGCAGAAACGCTGCAGGTAATTAAGGAGAAAGACACAACTTTCATTAAAAACTCATCAATTTCATAAATATAACAGAGTTTCTTGCCAAAAATCAGCAGATTAGTTTGAAGCAACACATTTTAGCATGTTTCAGTATAACATGCAGTAAAACAGAGATTTCCTCTTTTTTGAGACAACACGACCCAAATGAGCAGAAACGCTGCAGGTAGTGAATTAAGCAGAAAGACATTAAAAACTCATCAATTTCATAAATATAACAGAGTTTCTTGCCAAAAATCAGCAGATTAGTTTAAAACAACACATTTTGGCATGATTCAGTCAACATGCAGTAAAACAGAGATTTCCCGTTTTTTGACAGCACTTGTGGCCAAATGAGCAGAAATGCTTCACGTAGTGAATTAAGCAGAAAGACACAACTTTCAGTAAAAACTCATCAATTTCATAAATATAAGAGTTTCTTGCCAAAAATCAGCAGATTAGTATAAAACAACACATTTTGGCATGATTCAGTCAACATGCAGTAAAACAGAGATTTCCCGTTTTTTGACAGCACTTGACCCAAATGAGCAGAAACGCTGCAGGTAATTAAGGAGAAAGACACAACTTTCATTAAAAACTCATCAATTTCATAAATATAACAGAGTTGCTTGCCAAAAATCAGCAGATTAGTTTGAAGCAACACATTTTAGCATAATTCAGTATAACATGCAGTAAAACAGAGATTTCCTCTTTTTTGGACAACACTTGACCCAAATGAGCAGAAACGCTGCAGGTAGTGAATTAAGCAGAAAGACACAACTTTCAGTAAAAACTCATCAATTTCATGAATAGAGTTTCTTGCCAAAAATCAGCAGATTAGTTTGAAACAACACATTTTTGAATGATTCAGTCTAACATGCAGTAAAACAGAGATTTCCTCTTTTTTGGACAACACTCGACCCAAATGAGCAGAAACGCTGCAGGTAGTGAATTAAGCAGAAAGACACAACTTTCATTAAAAACTCATCAATTTCATAAATATAACAGAGGTTCTTGCAAAAAATCAGCAGATTAGTGTAAAACAACACATTTTGGCATGATTCAGTATAACATGCAGTAAAACAGAGATTTCCCGTTTTTTGGACAGCACTTGTGACCAAATGAGCAGAACGCTGCACGTAGTGAATTAAGCAGAAAGACACAACTTTCAGTAAAAACTCATCAATTTCATAAATATAAGAGTTTCTTGCCAAAAATCAGCAGATTAGTTTAAAACAACACATTTTGGCATGATTCAGTCAACATGCAGTAAAACAGAGATTTCCCGTTTTTTGACAGCACTTGACCCAAATGAGCAGAAACGCTGCAGGTAGTGAATTAAGCAGAAAGACACAACTTTCAGTAAAAACTCATCAATTTCATAAATATCACAGAGTTTCTTGCCAAAAATCAGCAGATTAGTGTAAAACAACACATTTTGGCATGATTAAGTCTAATATGCAGTAAAACAGAGATTTCCCGTTTTTTTGGACGGCACTTGACCCAGAGCAGAAACGCTGCAGGTAGTGAATTAAGCAGAAAGACACAACTTTCATTACAAACTCATCAATTTCATAAATATAACACACTTTCTTGCCAAAAATCAGCAGATTAGTGTTAAACAACACATTTTGGCATGATTAAGTCTAATATGCAGTAAAACAGAGATTTCTCGTTTTGGACAGCACTTGACCCAAATGAGCAGAAACGCTGCAGGTAGTGAATTCAGCAGAAAGACACAACTTTCATTACAAACTCATCAATTTCATAAATATAACAGACTTTCTTGCCAAAAATCAGCAGATTAGTATAAAACAACACATTTTGGCATGATTCAGTATAACATGCAGTAAAACAGAGATTTCCCGTTTTGGACAGCACTTGTGGCCAAATGAGCAGAAACGCTGCAGGTAGTGAATTAAGCAGAAAGACACAACTTTCAGTAAAAACTCATCAATTTCATAAATATAACAGAGTTTCTTGCCAAAAATCAGCAGATTAGTGTAAAACATCACATTTTGGCATGATTCAGTATAACATGCAGTAAAACAGAGATTTCCCGTTTTGGAAAGCACTTTACCCAAATGATTTGCAGGTAGTGAATTAAGCAGAAAGACACAACTTTCAGTAAAAACTCATCAATTTCATAAATATAAAAGAGTTTCTTGCCAAAAATCAGCAGATAAGTGTAAAACAACACATTTTGGCATGATTCAGTATAACATGCAGTAAAACAGAGATTGCCCGTTTTGGAAAGCACTTTACCCAAATGATTTGCAGGTAGTGAATTAAGCAGAAAGACACAACTTTTAGTAAAAATTCATCAATTTCATAAATATAACAGAATTTCTTGCCAAAAATCAGCAGATTAGTGTAAAACAACACAATTTGGCATTATTCAGTAAACATGCAGTAAAACAGAGATTTCCCGTTTTTGGACAGCACTTGTGGCCAAATGAGCAGAAACGCTGCAGGTTGTCTCGTGAATTAAGCAGAATGACACAACTTTCAGTAAAAACTCAATCAATTTCATAAATATAACAGACTTTCTTGCCAAAAATCAGCAGATTAGTGTAAAACAACACATTTTGGCATGATTCAGTAGGGTGACATCAGGTAAAATGGGCCATTTAAGCTTTAGATGTCCTAGCCCCTCTGATTTTAAGAGCCAGTGACAGCAAATGGTTTAAAATGGTTGACACAACTGTACTTGACAAGAAACAACAGATTTGATTGGGTTGTAGTTGTTATTTTGGAAGGATTTAAGATTCAAATCCACACTTCACCAGGAAACTGTATCGTGAGTTTACTGACATAGGGATTTCTGATAAAAAATGGTCAGAATGATAACTCAATTTAAAAAACGTGTATATATAAAATTTTTAATGCATAATATCTGTATTGATGACACCTATTAGAAATAATGCTTAAAGTGTGGTATTTAGACATATTTTTTGGAATATTGATGTTTTTCTTAGTGGCCCATTTTAGCTTAACCTATTCAGCTAAAATGGGCCACCCGGTTTCAGCTAAAATGGGCCACACTTTTTATCAGTAACAAATGCACACATGCACATGTTTGGAGGGAATGGGGCCTATATGTGGTCTATGGGCCCTAATTTCATGGCGCAGCTAAGGGGGCACAAGCCTGGCGCACCCCGTGCAGTGTTAATTTCGTCTGGCGCACCGCCGTTCGCTGCCAGTTTGACAATTTGGTAGACCGTCTGCGCAGAGATGGGTGTGACGGCATACCAAGGGGAGGTGACGGCGCACCAGGGGGAGATGTCAACAGATTCGTGTGGTGCAGTGACAATCGTGCCCGAAAACTGTGCGGAAGGTGTGCTGAAAGCTCGTCAGCTCCAATCTGGTCTATCCTCGGCGCAGGGCAGAGCGCATTCTCCGCAGCTGTAATTTGGTGACAGGTGCACATGTGCCCACATGTCAACAAAGCCTCAGAGACAGGTTTCCAGAGTGTCAGACACATTTTAATGCAATAAACAATCACAGCAATCACTATTTAATGGAACCGTCCGAACCAGCCTATACATTTGTATCTATATTAACTGTCCCGTCACATCTGATGTCGGATTAAAACCGTTTGTCGTAATGGAAACTTACCTGACGGCAGCTGGACGTTTGATGCACATTTTACAAGTCAACAATAAACACCCTTAACATCTGATACTGAGTATATATCTGGCTTCTCTCATTTCATTAATTCAAAGAAAAGAGGGAGAAAAAAAGGAGAAAAAAGAGAGAAAATAAATGCATGTCACTCAGGATTAACCTGTTATTTCCCATATTTCTCTATTTTAGTCTTTATTTTTAACGTGATCTAAAAAGATGGAGTACATTATTGCAAGGAGGATGAGAGGGAGATACCGGGAGAGTATACAGTATATCACTAAAGGCTCTGCTATTTGGTGATGACAGACCAGGAGTGCAGGTGGATCACAGCATCGTAAATGGATAAACCAGCTGCTGTGTAACTGTCTCTTAATTTTAGAGTCCTATTAATGACAAAGGAACAGATTACATCTGTCCCGGGAGCTGGCCCACACTTGCGCCTGGTCTACAAAATTAGAGCCGTATATGTGAAAAGGATGCATCTGCCTAAAAATAATGATAGATGTTTTTAGTAACAATCCACTGACTTTATCTGCAGTGAGTATGTCAAGCAAGAAGCAAGTGAGAGGAAAATAGTTTTTCTTGTTTTATTGTTTTTATCAATGTGTTTTATGCTGAAGTTCACATTGCCATGTGGGCTAAATACATTTGCGATCATCATATCAGTTGGTGTTCATTTATTCATGAATTTATTCATCATTTACTATGTAATTAATTGTTCTGATAATATGGAATTGTTCTAACAAAGTATGTTGCCATATTGACAGTTGTTTTACAATAAAAATTAATGACTATCCCTTTGCAGCTGAACTGGCCCAACTTACCTGATAAGCGTCCCATTTTACCTGATCGGCTGGCCCATTTTACCTGAACTCTGCTTGTGTAAAAAAGTTGGCACAGCTGACCTATCAAGACCTGTAGGGCCTAAAAAAATATATTTAATGTGTAATTCCAACACAAAATGTAAAGAAAACAACCATTATTAGCCATAAAACCACATTTTAATAGAATACGGTTTTTTTTGTAAGTGCCTGAAGCTATTTACCAAAAAGTGGCCCAATTTATCTGATGTCACCCTATAACATGCAGTAAAACAGAGATTTCCCGTTTTGGACAGCACTTGACCCAAATGAGCAGAAACACTGCAGGTAGAAAATTAAGCAGATAAACACAACTTTCAGTAAAAACTCATCAATTTCATAAATTTAGCAGAGTTTCTTGCCAAAAATCAGCAGATTAGTGTAAAACAAGACATTTTGGCATGATTCAGACTCTCTTGCCAAAAATCAGCAGATTTAGTGTAAAACAACACATTTTGGCACGATTCAGTATGCAGTAAAACATACATTTCCCCTTTTTTGACAGCTCTTGACCCAAAAGAGCAGAAACGCTGCATGTAGCCTAGTGAATTAAGGAGAAAAACACAACTTTCAGTAAAAACTCATCAATTTCATAAATATAACAGAGTTTCTTGCCAAAAATCAGCAGATTAGTTTGAAACAACACATTTTGGCATGATTCAGTATAACATGCAGTAAAACAGAGATTTCCCGTTTTTTGGACAGCACTTGTGGCCAAATGAGCAGAAACGCTGCAGGTAGTGAATTAAGGAGAAAAGCACAACTTTCAGTAAAAACTCATCAATTTCATAAATTTAGCAGAGTTTCTTGCCAACAATCAGCAGATTTAGTGTAAAACAACACATTTTGGCATGATTCAGGATGCAGTAAAACATACTTTCCCCTTTTTTGGACAGCTCTTGACCCAAATGAGCAGAAACGCTGCAGGTAGTGAATTAAGGAGAAAGACACAACTTTCAGTAAAAACTCATCAATTTCATAAATATAACAGAGTTTCTTGCCAAAAATCAGCAGAATAGTGTAAAACAACACATTTTGGCATGATTCAATATAACATGTAGTAAAACAGAGATTTCCTGTTTTTTGGACAGCACTTGTGGCCAAATGAGCAGAAACGCTGCAGGTAGAAAATTAAGCAGAAAGACACAACTTTCAGTAAAAACTCATCAATTTCATAAATATAACAAAGTTTCTAATCTAAGTAATAGTAGATTAAATTAGCAACTATTTCTATTGAAGTCAGCGCTGTAGTATAAACTGCAAGAGATGTGTGATTTGGTTTTGGTGCCACTACAGTCAACAACAGTTAAGTTATTACAGTTGTAATTGCCTGTTAATGAATTGATGTCAATAATAAAAAAAATTCATAGGTTAAATTACCTTAAAACCTATATCTCTTAAAGGAGACATATCATGCTGATGCATGATTTAATACTTACATATAATATAATAAATTTGAAAACAAGACCTTACACCCCCTTAATTTTCAAAAAATGAAATATTGTAATTTTTCCGATGTCCTAGAACGAGATTTGATGCCTGAAAATAGGTCACTGCGAGATTTCAAACGTCGTGACGACACGAGGTACCTTTCTTTTTATGGAGTAATCTGATCAAACACTTCCTCCTCTGTGAGGTCTGTTAGCCACAAAACCGAGGAACACATCCACCAGCAGGGGTATATATGTCCCTGGCTCACACCCACTCATTACCAGCTCTGGCCTGTAGGCCCCAATAGAACTGACCAATCAGACCACAAAGGGCTGTGACGTTGTGAGGTGACTTTAGGTCGTCCTGTGATCCAAGCGTTTCAACGAGACCTTGTTAATGGCCTAAAATGAGGATTTTGAGAACGCTATTGTGGGGCAATGAAGGAAGTAAATGACTTATACTGAGGGCAGAAATGCTTTACAGGCATCCTAGTCTGGCACAGTGAAAAGGAGAAACAAGCATGATATGTCTCCTTTAAATAAGTAATGTAGTATTAACTAGAAGAGATGCTCGATCATAAGGCTGGGTTTGGTGTTTCTACCGTGAACAACAGTGCAGTTATTAAAGTTTTTATAGTCATGTTGATAGCTTCCGTTGTATAGCTGTTTTATAAGCTAGAGGAAATGTTTGATCATTAGTATGAGTTTGGTGTCAGTACAGTCTGCAACAATACAGTTAGTACGGTAATTATTGTCATTAGGCTACATATGTAGCATACATATACACAGTTCAATAAAAAAAATAATTTTAATCAAATCAAAAGCTTTTTTAAAGTAAGAGCCATACTTTAAGGTAGAGGGGGGTGATCATTCCTGTTTTATAATCATTTCCTTGGTAGATTTCATAACTTTGCTTTTGCTTTATTTTCAATCAAAAAAATCCTGTAAAGTATTTTAATTTACAACCCTTAAGAAAACAATGACATGTACTATGAACATCCTACAGTTATTTATGTGTGCTGTGATTTTGAAGGCATTATGGTGAAGTTATTCAATTTCCTTTCACACAATTCCTCCTATTTAATAACTTGGCATTGGTCCCTAAGCCGCCGAGCCAGCCATCACTGGCAGCGTGTTTAGACAAAGTGAAGCTTTCTGGCTCACAGGAGGCTCGTTTGGTCGTTTGGGGGGAAAAAAGGTTGTAGCTCACAGTCTTCATCACGATGATTAAAATGAAGGGTCGAGTTTGGAACTATGTTGTTTTATTGATGAGTTATTGATCCGAAATCGCAAATTTTCGAGTTTATAAAGTGGCACATTTGCAACTTTATAAAGTCAGAAATTTATGACTTTTTTAAGTCATAAATTTGTGACTTTATTAACTCAAAAAATTTCGAGTTTTTTCTCAAAAATTTTTGAGTTTACATTTATTTTTTTTATTTCTTTAAGTGGCCCGAATACACCGCCTAGAATTCAAAAATAAAGCTATGAAATTAAAATAAAGAGGCAGGCACGTGCAGAGGTGGGGCGGAGAGAGCTGGAGCACCTGACCCTTTGCCCCTGGATGCCCAAAGTGCCATTTGTCAAAATGATTTTTTTTTTTGGTAAGTGTGTGTTAGAAAGCTTGTCTGCATGGCCCAAAATTAATATATCATTGAACAAATTCAAAATAATTAAGATTTAGCTTGTTCGGTCACATGATCCATGACCTGCCCTGAGCTGACGTGCCCTGACCTCAGCTAAGCGCCACGCTGATTGAAGTTGCCGATGCTGCCGACAGACAAGAGAATCAACTGCTCCGGTCAGTAGGTTTAGCAGCGGCAGCGTTTAGTTTGGGCACGGATTATTCTACAAGATGACTGAAGTGAAGGTGAGCAATAGGCATCCTCTGTCTCATGTCGTGTATGTGCAGAGTCATGCACACCAGACTCTGGTGTGTGTGCGTGTGTGTGTGCGCGCGCGTATGTGTGTGTGTGTGTGCGTGTGTAGTTTAACAATCATGTTTCATTCTGCAGCGATGCTTCATAAGGAGAGAGGGCTAAAACAAATGGTAAAAGGAGCGTAATATTAATGTTTTCCTTCATGTTCAAAACGGTTATTCGGTCTTACTGAGGTCAGAAATCAAAAATAAAGCTATGAAATCAAAATAAAGAGGCAGGCACGTGCAGAGGTGGGGCGGAGAGGGCTGGAGCACCTGACCCTTTGCCCCTTAATGCCCAAAGTGCCCTTTTGCTAAAATGATTTTTTTTGTAAGTGTGTGTGAGAAAACCTGTTTTCATGGTTCAAAAATAATTTAACGTTAAATTAAATAAAAATAATTTAGATTTAGCTTGTTCGGGCATGATCCATGACCTGCCCTGAGCTGACGTGCCCTGACCTCAGCTAAGCGCCACGCTGATTGAAGTTGCCGATGCTGCCGACAGACAAAGAGAATCAACTGCTCCGGTGAGTATATTTAGCAGCGGTAGCGTTTAGTTTGGGCACGGATTATTCTTGCAAGATGACTGAAATGAAGGTGAGCAATAGGCATCCTCTGTCTCATGTCGTGTATGTGCAGAGTCATGCACACCAGACTCTGGTGTGTGTGCGTGTGTGTGCGTGTGTGTGCGCCGTGTGTAGCTTAACAATCATTTTTCATGCAGCTACGCCCCTCATAAGGAGAGATTACTAAAACAAAGAGAAAAGGAGCTTAATGAGGTCAGAAATAAAAAAATAAAGCTATGAAATTAAAAATAAAGGTGTCATAACTGATTTATTTTTGTCTCCAATTTCATTTAAACGGAAATGTATGTCCCTAACAACAGTAGGCTGGTCAGTCACAGGAAGCCATTTTAAGTGCTGTTTATCTTTGTATCTTGTCATGATCATGTAACACTTGCCTAATCGGCTGCTATTTCTCACATGCCCTTTTTAGCTTCCACACTCAGATTAATACAGCCCTCCTTCAACAATATCAGCACAAGCACCTCCTCACCAACCTCAACAGAAGCTGCTCAGTGTACCCCAGGCCATCAGGTAAAAAACATACACTACTTTTGCTTTACACTGGCGTCTAACAAATATATGAGGTTTTGACAATGATATGGTACAATGTGCTTCTTTACATTGGTTGCGAATATGGGCTGTTGCTAACCAGCCTTGTTATATTGTAAAGTATGTAGTTTCTATATGGCGTTTCAACTTGTGTCTCTATGTGCTCCCTTTTTACTTTGAGCACCTGCCCCTCTCAAAGTCTTTGCATGTCCCTGAGGGTTAGGGTAGGGCAGGGTTCCCAAACTTTCACAGCCTGTACCCTTCAGACACTTGACTTCCAGCCATGTACCCCAACTTTGATGCACTTATAACACAGAGAAAAAATAAATGTTTTAGCCTGCTGTACCTGACTCTACATTTGACATGCATAACATACAAATAAAAAGCTATTAAAGTTAATTATTTCTCACTCAAACAGATTTAGTTACCAGCAATGTCAGTGGGCAACACCAGTCAGAAACACTAGTGTCAGGAAAAAGATATCAGTTTTTATGAATACATCAAGTAATTTTTTCATCAGTAAACAGATATCTCTCAAACAGCAACATTTTGACATGTTTTACTCTGAAATGCATCAAGCTTATGAAAGCTATTTAAAGGATGGCATATGTCTCCAAATGAGTCTTAAACACTTCAAGAAGTGTTTCAGCGTCGGACCGTTGCTGCTTCACACTTAGATGGTTTTCCCCTATACTCTTCAACACCCTTGTTAGACTCAAATTTAAGCCAAGAACAGACTTGAAGCAGGTGATAGGTAGGGTACATAACCTTCTTAATCTTCATTATTCAGCAAATTTAATTTAACTTAAGAGCAAGTGGGAGGGGGGCTTAAATGAGCAGATCTCAGAGGATAACTGGACAAAAATTATACAAAGAATTTAAACATCCTCCATTTGCCAAAGACATATTGTTGTTCAAATTAAAAGAATTAGGGTTAGGGACTCCATTGGTCAAAGGTCAGACTGGCTAAAATCAGGCCAGACCTGGACCCTACATGTGACAGGTGCAGACAAGCCCCTGCAGACATACTCCATATGCTTTTAGTCTGTCCAATAATACACACATTTTGGGAATCTATTTTTGATACTCTTTCCAAAATATTAGAAGTGCCAGTAGATCCATCCCCTCTCACTGTCTTATTTGGTATTATGCACTTGGGTTGCACATCTAGATAACTGTAAAAGAAACATGCCAGCCTTCTGTACTTTGCTGGCCAGGTGCTGTATACTTTTTCAGTTGGAAAAAGCCTCTTCCTCCTAAATATTCTCACTGGATTAAAGAGAACATGCAATATGTCAAGTTTGAGAAGATGAGATATTCTCTTAGTGGCTCTGTTTTCAGATTTTATGAAACCTGGAACCCTTTCTTGATGTTTGTTGAGAAGTTTGGAGTGGAAAGTATAATCCCATCATGTTTTACACTTGTTTCTGTGCTGGCTAGTGGTAATGTGAGATGACTGATTAATATGATATATTATCTGTCCAGTGGGTTAATGGGTGGGACTTTTTCTTTAGTCTGTTGTTGTTTTGTTTTTAATTTTGACAGTTTGTATTTGCATTTCTTCTACACTCTTTGTAATTATTTTTTATTTTGCATATTGAAAACTTTCAATAACAAGACCTCGATGAAAAAAGGAGTGAATTAAGCACAGAAACACAATTCAGGACTAAAGATGTTTTATGAATCTTAACATTAATCTGAATCTGAACATTTTTCTATCAAAAATAAGCAGATATCTCTGAAAATGAAACATTTTGACATGGTTTAGTCTAAAATGCAGCAAGCATGTATTATCTATTTAAAGGATGGCATATGTCTCAAAAAGGGCCTTAAAAGGTGCAAGAAGAAAGTTAAGCACTGTCAAGCCAAGACATCACTTATTTGAATACATAACATTATTCTATCAAATCTAAGTTAAACTTAATATTTATTATGAAACTGATGAATTCTTCCTGAAAGTTGTGTTTTTCTGCTTAACTCTGTTCCTGCAGTGCTTTTTTGCTCATTTGGGAGGAAAATCTCTATTTTTACTGCAAGTTTTACTGAAACATGTCAAAATGTGTTGTTTCACACTAATCTGCTTATTTTTGGCAAGAAAGTCTCTTACATTTATGAAAATGATGTATTTGTATTTCTGCCTAACTCTGTTCAGTGTTTTTTGCTCATTTGGAGACTTATCCCATCCCTTAAATAGATTTTATATGCTTGGTGCAAGTTAAGGGTAAAACAAATACATCAGGTTCAAACAAAAAAAAAGGACTTTTTTTTTGCCAAAAATGATCATTTTAGTGTGAAACAAGACATTGTGTCAGGTATGACATGCGATAAAATAAAGATTTTCCTCCCAAATGAGCGAAAAACACTGCAGGAACAAAGTTCAGCAGAAAAACAAAACGTTCAGTAAGAATTCATCAGTTTCATAAATATAACAGACTTTCTTGCCAAAACTAAGCAGATAAGTGTGGAACAACACATATTAGCATGTTTCAGTATAACAAGCAGTAAAATAGAGATTTCCCTCCCAAATGAGCAAAAGAGTTAAGCAGAAAAACACAACTTTCAGGAAGAATTCATCAGTTTCATAAATATAACACACTTTCTTGCCAAAAATAAGCAGCTCAGAGTGAAACAAGAGATTTTAGCATGTTTCAGTAAAACATGCAGTAAAAAAGAGATTTCCCGTTTTGGACAGCACTTGTGGCCAAATGAGCAGAAACGCTGCAGGTAGTGAATTAAGCAGAAAGACACAACTTTAAGTAAAAACTCATCAATTTCATAAATATAACAGAGTTTCTTGCCAAAAATCAGCAGATTAGTGTCAAACAACACATTTTGGCATGATTCAGTATGACATACATGAAAAGACAGATTTCCCGTTTTTTTACAGCCCTTGTGGCCAAATGAGCAGAAACGCTGCAGGTAGTGAATTAAGTAGGAAAACAGAACTTTCAGTAAAAACTCATCAATTTCATAAAAATAGAGTTTCTTGCCAAAAATCAGCATATTAGTGTAAAACAACACATTTTGGCATGATTCAGTAAAACATGCAGTAACACAGAGATTTCCCGTTTTTTGACAGTACTTGTCAAATGAGCAGAAACGCTGCAGGTAGTGAATTAAGCAGAAAGACAGAACTTTCAGTAAAAACTCATCAATTTCATAAAGATAACAGACTTTCTTGCCAAAACTCATCTGATTAGTGTAAAACAACACATTTTGGCATGATTCAGTATAACATGCAGTAAAACAGAGATTTCCCGTTTTATAACAGCACTTGTGGCCAAATGAGCAGAAACACTGCAGGTAGTGAATTAAGCAGAAAGACAAAACTTTCAGTAAAAACCTCATCAATTTCATAAATATAACAGAGTTTCTTGCCAAAAATCAGCAGATTATAGCGTAAACAACACATTTTGGCATGATTGAGTATAACATGCAGTAAAACAGAGATTTCCCGTTTTGGACAGCACTTGTGGCCAAATGAGCAGAAACGCTGCAGGTCGTGAATTAAGCAGAAAGACACAACTTTCAGTAAAAACTCATCAATTTCATACATATAACAGACTTTCTTGCCAAAAATCAGCAGATTAGTGTAAAACAACACATTTTGGCATGATTCAGTTATCATGCAGTAAAACAGAGATTTCCCGTTTTTTGACAGCACTTGTGGCCAAATGAGCAGAAACGCTGCAGGTAGTGAATTAAGGAGAAAAGCACAACTTTCAGTAAAAACTCATCAATTTCATAAATTTAGCAGAGTTTCTTGCCAACAATCAGCAGATTTAGTGTAAAACAACACATTTTGGCATGATTCAATATAACATGTAGTAAAACAGAGATTTCCTGTTTTTTGGACAGCACTTGTGGCCAAATGATCAGAAACGCTGCAGGTAGTGAATGAAGCAGAAAGACACAACTTTCAGTAAAAACCTCATCAATTTCATAAATATAACAGACTTTCTTGCCAAAAATCAGCAGATTAGTGTAAAACAACACATTTTGGCATGATTCAGTAAACATGCAGTAAAACAGAGATTTCCCGTTTTTTGACAGCACTTGTGGCCAAATGAGCAGAAACGCTGCAGGTCGTGAATTAAGCAGAAAGACACAACTTTCAGTAAAAACTCATCAATTTTATAAATATAACAGACTTTCTAGCCAAAATTCAGCAGATTAGTGTAAAACAACACATTTTGGCATGATTCAGTATGACATACATTAAAAGACAGATTTCCCGTTTTTCTACAGCACTTTTGGCCAAATGAGCAGAAACGCTGCAGATCGTGAATGAAGCAGAAATACACAACTTTCAGTAAAAACTCATCTATTTCATAAATATAACAGACTTTCTTGCCAAAAATCAACAGATTAGTGTAAAACAACACATTTTGGCATGATTCAGTATAACATGCAGTAAAACAGAGATTTCCCCTTTTTTGACAGCACTTGACCCAAATGAGCAGAAACGCTGCAGGTAGTGAATTAAGCAGAAAGACAAAACTTTCAGTAAAAACTCATCAATTTCATAAATATAACAGAGTTTCTTGCCAAAAATCAGCAGATTTGTGTAAAATATCACATTTTGGCATGATTCAGTGTAACATGCAGTAAAACAGAGATTTGCCGTTTTTTGACAGCACTTGTAGCCAAATGAGCAGAAACGCTGCAGGTGGTAGTGAATTAAGCAGAAAGACATAACTTTCAGTAAAAACTCATCAATTTCATAAATATCACAGAGTTTCTTGCCAAAAATCAGCAGATGTAGTGTAAAACAACACATTTTGGCATTATTCAGTATAACATTAAGTAACACAGAGATTTCCCGTTTTTTGGACAGAACTTGTGGTCAAATGAGCAGAAACGCTGCAAGGTAGTGAATTAAGCAGAAAGACACAACTTTCAGTAAAACGTCATCAATTTCATAAATATAACAGACTTTCTTGCAAAAAATCAGCAGATTAATTTGAAACAACACATTTTGGAATGATTCAGTCTAACATGCAGTAAAACAGAGATTGCCATTTTTGATAGCACTTGTGGCCAAATGAGCAGAAACGCTGCAGGTCGTGAATTAAGCAGAAAGACACAACTTTCAGTAAAAACTCATCAATTTCATAAATATAACAGACTTTCTTGCCAAAATTCAGCAGATTCGTGTAAAACAACACATTTTGGCATGATTTAGTAAACATGTAGTAAAACAGAGATTTCAGGTTTTTTGACAGCACTTGTGGCCAAATGAGCAGAAACGCTGCAGGTAGTGAATTAAGCAGAATGACAGAAGTTTCAGTAAAAACTCATCAATTTCAAAAATATAACAGAGTTTCTTGCCAAAAATCAGGAGATTAGTGTAAAACATCACATTTTGGCATGATTCAGTAAACATGTTATAAAACAGAGATTTCCCGTTTTTTGGACAGCACTTGTGGCCAAATGAGCAGAAACGCTGCAGGTAGTGAATTAAGCAGAAAGACACAACTTTCAGTAAAAACTCATAAATTTCATAAATGTAACAGACTTTCTTGCCAAAAATCAACAGATTAGTGTAAAACAACACATTTTGGCATGATTCAGTATAACATGCAGTAAAACAGAGATTTCCCCTTTTTTGACAGCACTTGACCCAAATGAGCAGAAACGCTGCAGGTAGTGAATTAAGCAGAAAGACAAAACTTTCAGTAAAAACTCATCAATTTCATAAATATAACAGAGTTTCTTGCCAAAAATCAGCAGATTTGTGTAAAATATCACATTTTGGCATGATTCAGTGTAACATGCAGTAAAACAGAGATTTGCCGTTTTTTGACAGCACTTGTAGCCAAATGAGCAGAAACGCTGCAGGTGGTAGTGAATTAAGCAGAAAGACATAACTTTCAGTAAAAACTCATCAATTTCATAAATATCACAGAGTTTCTTGCCAAAAATCAGCAGATTATAGCGTAAAAGAACACATTTTGTCATGATTGAGTATAACATGCAGTAAAACAGAGATTTCACGTTTTGGACAGCACTTGTGGCCAAATAAGCATAAACGCTGCACGTGGAAAATTAAGCAGTAAGACACAATTTTCAGTAAAAACTCATCAATTTCATAAATATAACAGAGTTTCTTGCCAAAAATCAGCAGATTAGTGTAAAACATCACATTTTGGCATGATTCAGTAAACATGTAGTAAAACAGAGATTTCCCTTTTTTGGACAGCAACTTGTGGCCAAATGAGCAGAAACACTGCAGGTAGTGAATTAAGCAGAAAGACACAACTTTCAGTAAAAACTCATCAATTTCATAAATATAACAGACTTTCTTGCCAAAAAATCAGCAGATTACTGTAAAACAACACATTTTGGCATGATTCAGTATAGGGGTGCAACGGTTCAGTTAGCCCACGGTTCGGTTTGTATCTCGGTTTTGGGATCACGGTTTCGGTTCGGTTTCGGTTCGTGTTTTGCATTAAAAAAAACAAGAAGTTTGACTTTCCAAAAGACTCCCTTTATTTTGCTTTTAAGAAAACTATATTATGACAATGCCCCTTGGTCTTAACTATTATTTGGCTTGAATAAAGTATTATGACATTTATATAAAACACTTCAAATGTAAACATTTTTAACTGTTAGAGTGCCTCTTAGCTCCCTGGCTCGTGTAGTGACTGACTACTGAAATACAATTTACTATTATAGCATTTTTTTGTCCTAAAATAAAGAGTTTTGTTTTTCCAGCTACAAGCTTGATTAAACGATGGATAAAAGGAGTGATGAGAAAAAGAGAGAGGGCTGGGCGATCGACTCCATTACATGCACAATAAACAATAAACGTGCATGAATCATATGTTTGTATTATGATTTCTGATAAACTTACTTTATGAACACTGCGCCGATTTTTTGAATCTATTTGTCAGACTAAAATAACAAGTTTACAGGACGTGGAGACTCTGATGATACCGCTGTCTATCTCATCTGTGCGTATTTGCGTGCTGCTGTGTGTCCCTACGAGACAGCGTCAGTCAGCGAACAGTCTGATATCCTGTCTGATCTGCTCTCAGACAAACTAAGAAACATCAGAACAGATGACAAAACTAAGCATTTGCCTTTTTTGTCGCCTGTTCAGCGCTATGGCTCTGAGATGTTTGACTCTCCAGCAGCGATCCGTCATTGGCAGGACAGAGCGTCCGCCTTCAGGTTTACAAGAAATAAAATATAGCCGTCATTACTTTAATAAGAGCTCACTCAAGGTGAGCTGCTGTAACATCAGGTTCTACGTTATGGGAACAAACTTCTCCAGCATTGTGAAGCTCACTTTTGCTCTGTGTTTGTTGTCTCTCAGCACACCGTGCTGTGCCGTTGTCATTACTGTTAAACTGAGCATGCGCATCACTTCTGCAGCCTGAGCTGTTTTCTCTCCCTCGTCATTATAATCCATAAGGAAACCGAAATGTCCCCACACCGCAGACTGAACGAAGCCAGTGCTTCTTCAAACTCCGGTCTCTCCACCTCTCCGCTCGCCATAACTTTTCTGGGAGTTTTTCTCCGTCTTCGTCTCAGTTTTTGTGAGGCCGAGCCGAGCATAGACATTATGGAGCCCAGCTCCAGAGTGAGATACGCCGCCCACTCGGCCATGTGCTCAGCTCCTATTACACAGTAGCGATTGGATATTTACTAGCGGGGCGGGGTTTTGTACAGAGCTGTGCGAGGAGGGAGGGCTTGTCAGCAGAGCCGAAGAGCAGAGCAGGCGCTGGCTAGAGAAATTCGTCTCACGGCTGTAAGAAATGAATTAATGGCAAAACCGAAAAACCGCGCTTCATAAAGGCGAATTGAGCCGTGCAGGGCGAACCGTATGGTTCGGTTTTAAACCGTAAACCGTTGCACCCCTAATTCAGTATACCATACAGTAAAACAGAGATTTCCCGTTTTTGGACAGCACTTGTGGCCAAATGAGCAGAAACGCTGCACGTAGTGAATAAAGCAGAAAGACACAACTTTCAGTAAAAACTCTTCAATTTCATAAATATAACAGAGTTTCATGCCAAAATTCAGCAGATTAGTGTAAAACAACACATTTTGGCATGATTTAGTAAACATGTAGTAAAACAGAGATTTCAGGTTTTTTGACAGCATTTGACTCAAATGAGCAGAAGAAACGCTGCAGATAGTGAATTAAGCAGAAAGACACAACTTTCAGTAAAAAATCATAAATATAACAGAGTTTCTTGCCAAAAATCAACAGATTAATGTAAAACAACACATTTTGGCATGATTCTGTATAACATGCAGTAAAACAGAGATTTCCCCTTTTTTGACAGCACTTGACCCAAATGAGCAGAAACGCTGCAGGTAGTGAATTAAGCAGAAAGACACAACTTTCAGTAAAAACTCATCAATTTCATAAATATAAAAGAGTTTCTTGCCAAGAATCAGCAGATTAGTATAAAACAACACATTATGGCATGATTCAGTATAACATGCAGTAAAACAGAGATTTCCCGTTTTTTGACAGCACTTGACCCAAATGAGCAGATAGTGAATTAAGCAGAAAGACACAACTTTCAGTAAAAACTCATCAACTTCAGAAATATAACAGACTTTCTTGCCAAAAATCAGCAGATTAGTGTAAAACAACACATTTTGGCATGATTCAGTAAACATGCAGTAAAACAGAGATTTCCCGTTTTTAGACAGCACTAGACCAAAATGAGCAGAAACGCTGCAGGTAGTGAATTAAGCAGAAAGACACAACTTTCAGTAAAAACTCATCAATTTCATAAATATAACAGAGTTTCTTGCCAAAAATCAGCAGATTAGTGTAAAACAACACATTTTGGCATGATTTAGTAAACATGTAGTAAAACAGAGATTTCAGGTTTTTTGACAGCATTTGACTCAAATGAGCAGAAACGCGGCAGGTAGTGAATTAAGCAGAAAGACACAACTTTCAGTAAAAAAAATCATAAATATAACAGACTTTCTTGCCAAAAATCAGCAGATTAATGTAAAACAACACATTTTGGCATGATTCTGTAGAACATGCAGTAAAACAGAGATTTCCACTTTTTTGAAAGCACTTGACCCAAATGAGCAGGAACGCTGCAGGTAGTGAATTAAGCAGAAAGACACAACTTTCAGTAAAAACTCATCAATTTAAAAAATATAACAGACTTTCTTGCCAAAAATCAGCAGATTAGTGTAAAACAACACATTTTGGCATGATTCAGTATAACATGCAGTAAAACAGAGATTTCCCGTTTTTTGACACCACTTGTGGCCAAATGAGCAAGAAACGCTGCAGGTTGTGAATTAAGCAGAAAGACACAACTTTCATTAAAAACTCATCAATTTCATAAATATAACAGAGTTTCATGCCAAAATTCAGCAGATTAGTGTAAAACAACACATTTTGGCATGATTCAGTAAACATGCAGTAAAACATAGATTTCCTTTTTGGACAGCACTTGACCAAAATGAGCAGAAACGCTGCAGGTAGTGAATTAAGCAGAGACACAGCTTTCAGTAAAAACTCATCAATTTCATAAATATAACAGACTTTCTTGCCAAAATTCAGCAGATTAGTGTAAAACAACACATTTTGGCATGATTTAGTAAACATGTAGTAAAACAGAGATTTCAGGTTTTTTGACAGCATTTGACTCAAATGAGCAGAAACGCTGCAGGTAGTGAATTAAGCAGAAAGACACAACTTTCAGTAAAAAAAATCATAAATATAACAGAGTTTCTTGCCAAAAAATCAGCAGATTAATGTAAAACAACACATTTTGGCATGATTCTGTAGAACATGCAGTAAAACAGAGATTTCCCCTTTTTTGACAGCACTTGTGAGCAGAAACGCTGCAGGTAGTGAATTAAGCAGAAAGACACAACTTTCAGTAAAAACTCATCAATTTCATAAATATAACAGAGTTTGTTGCCAAAAATCAGCAGATTAGTGTAAAACAACACATTTTGGCATGATTCAGTATAACATGCAGTAAAACAGAGATTTTGCGTTTTTTGACAGCACTTGTGACCCAAATGAGCAGAAACGCTGCAGGTAGTGAATTTAGCAGAAAGACACAACTTTCAGTAAAAACTCATCAATTTCATAAATATAACAGAGTTTCTTGCCAAAAATCAGCAGATTAATGTGAAACAACACATTTTGGCATGATTCAGTATAACATGCAGTAAAACAGAGATTTCTCCTTTTTGAAGCACTTGACCCAAATGAGCAGAAACGCTGCAGGAAGACAATTAAGCAGAAAAAAAGAACTTTCAGTAAAAATTCATCCATTTCATAAATATAACAGAGTTTCTTGCCAAAAATCATCTGATTAGTGTGACACAACACATTTTGGCATGATCCAGCATAACATGCAGTAAAACAGAGATTTCCCGTTTTTTGACAGCACTTGACCAAAATGAGCAGAAACGCTGCAGGTAGTGAATGAAGCAGAAAGACACAACTTTCAGTAAAAACTCATCCATTTCATAAATATAACAGAGTTTCTTGCCAAAAATCATCTGATTAGTGTGACACAACACATTTTGGCATGATCCAGCATAACATGCAGTAAAACAGAGATTTCCCGTTTTTTGATAGCACTTGAACCAAATGAGCAGAAACGCTGCAGGTAGTGAATTAAGCAGAAAAAAAGAACTTTCAGTAAAAATTCATCCATTTCATAAATATAACAGAGTTTCTTGCCAAAAATCAGCAGATCAGTGTAAAACAACACATTTTGGCATGATTTAGTAAACATGTAGTAAAACAGAGATTTCAGGTTTTTTGACAGCATTTGACTCAAATGAGCAGAAACGCTGCAGGTAGTGAATTAAGCAGAAAGACACAACTTTCAGTAAAAAAAATCATAAATATAACAGAGTTTCTTGCCAAAAAATCAGCAGATTAATGTAAAACAACACATTTTGGCATGATTCTGTAGAACATGCAGTAAAACAGAGATTTCCCCTTTTTTGACAGCACTTGACCCAAATGAGCAGAAACGCTGCAGGTAGTGAATTAAGCAGATAAACACAACTTTCAGTAAAAACTCATCAATTTCATAAATATCACAGAGTTTCTTGCCAAAAATCAGCAGATTAGTGTAAAACAAAACATTTTGGCATGATTCAGTATAACATGCAGTAAAACAGAGATTTCCCCTTTTTTGACAGCACTTGTGACCCAAATGAGCAGAAACGCTGCAGGTAGTGAATGAAGCAGAAAGACACAACTTTCAGTAAAAACTCATCTATTTCATAAATATAACAGAGTTTCTTGCCAAAAATCAACAGATTAGTGTAAAACAACACATTTTGGCATGATTCAGTATAACATGCAGTAAAACAGAGATTTCCCCTTATTTGACAGCACTTGACCCAAATGAGCAGAAATGCTGCAGGTAGTGAATTAAGCAGAAAGACACAACTTTCAGTAAAAACTCATCAATTTCATAAATATAACAGACTTTCTTTCCAAAAATCAGCAGATTAGTGTAAAACAACACATTTTGTCATGATTCAGTATAACATGCAGTAAACAGAGATTTCCCCTTTTTTGACAGCACTTGACCCAAATGAGCAGAAACGCTGCAGGTAGTGAATTAAGCAGAAAGACACAACTTTCAGTAAAAAATCATAAATATAACAGAGTTTCTTGCCAAAAATCAACAGATTAATGTAAAACAACACATTTTGGCATGATTCTGTATAACATGCAGTAAAACAGAGATTTCCCCTTTTTTGACAGCACTTGACCCAAATGAGCAGAAACGCTGCAGGTAGTGAATTAAGCAGAAAGACACAACTTTCAGTAAAAACTCATCAATTTCATAAATATAAAAGAGTTTCTTGCCAAAAATCAACAGATTAGTGTAAAACAACACATTTTGTCATGATTCAGTATAACATGCAGTAAACAGAGATTTCCCCTTTTTTGACAGCACTTGACCCAAATGAGCAGAATCACTGCAGGTAGTGAATTAAGCAGAAATACACAATTTTCAGTAAAAACTCATCAATTTCATAAATATAACAGAGTTTCTTGCCAAGAATCAGCAGATTAGTATAAAACAACACATTATGGCATGATTCAGTATAACATGCAGTAAAACAGAGATTTCCCGTTTTTTGACAGCACTTGACCCAAATGAGCAGATAGTGAATTAAGCAGAAAGACACAACTTTCAGTAAAAACTCATCAACTTCAGAAATATAACAGACTTTCTTGCCAAAAATCAGCAGATTAGTGTAAAACAACACATTTTGGCATGATTCAGTAAACATGCAGTAAAACAGAGATTTCCCGTTTTTAGACAGCACTAGACCAAAATGAGCAGAAACGCTGCAGGTAGTGAATTAAGCAGAAAGACACAACTTTCAGTAAAAACTCATCAATTTCATAAATATAACAGAGTTTCTTGCCAAAAATCAGCAGATTAGTGTAAAACAACACATTTTGGCATGATTTAGTAAACATGTAGTAAAACAGAGATTTCAGGTTTTTTGACAGCATTTGACTCAAATGAGCAGAAACGCTGCAGGTAGTGAATTAAGCAGAAAGACACAACTTTCAGTAAAAAAAATCATAAATATAACAGAGTTTCTTGCCAAAAATCAGCAGATTAATGTAAAACAACACATTTTGGCATGATTCTGTAGAACATGCAGTAAAACAGAGATTTCCCCTTTTTTGAAAGCACTTGACCCAAATGAGCAGAAACGCTGCAGGTAGTGAATTAAGCAGAAAGACACAAGTTTCAGTAAAAACTCATCAATTTAAAAAATATAACAGACTTTCTTGCCAAAAATCATCTGATTAGTGTAAAACAACACATTTTGCCATGATTCAGTATAACATGCAGTAAAACAGAGATTTCCCGTTTTTGGACAGCACTTGACCAAAATGAGCAGAAACGCTGCAGGTAGTGAATGAAGCAGAAAGACACAACTTTCAGTAAAAACTCATCAATTTCATAAATATAACAGAGTTTCATGCCAAAATTCAGCAGATTAGTGTAAAACAACACATTTTGGCATGATTTAGTATAACATGCAGTAAAACAGAGATTTCCCCCTTTTTTGGACAGCACTTGACCAAAATGAGCAGAAACGCTGCAGGTAGTGAATTAAGCAGAGACACAGCTTTCAGTAAAAACTCATCAATTTCATAAATATAACAGACTTTCTTGCCAAAATTCAGCAGATTAGTGTAAAACAACACATTTTGGCATGATTTAGTAAACATGTAGTAAAACAGAGATTTCAGGTTTTTTGACAGCATTTGACTCAAATGAGCAGAAACGCTGCAGGTAGTGAATTAAGCAGAAAGACACAACTTTCAGTAAAAAAAAATCATAAATATTCATAAATATAACAGAGTTTCTTGCCAAAAAATCAGCAGATTAATGTAAAACAACACATTTTGGCATGATTCTGTAGAACATGCAGTAAAACAGAGATTTCCCCTTTTTTGACAGCACTTGACCCAAATGAGCAGAAACGCTGCAGGTAGTGAATTAAGCAGAAAGACACAACTTTCAGTAAAAACTCATCAATTTCATAAATATCACAGAGTTTCTTGCCAAAAATCAGCAGATTAGTGTAAAACAAAACATTTTGGCATGATTCAGTATAACATGCAGTAAAACAGAGATTTCCCCTTTTTTGACAGCACTTGTGACCCAAATGAGCAGAAACGCTGCAGGTAGTGAATGAAGCAGAAAGACACAACTTTCAGTAAAAACTCATCTATTTCATAAATATAACAGAGTTTCTTGCCAAAAATCAGCAGATTAATGTAAAACAACACATTTTGGCATGATTCTGTAGAACATGCAGTAAAACAGAGATTTCCCCTTTTTTGAAAGCACTTGACCCAAATGAGCAGAAACGCTGCAGGTAGTGAATTAAGCAGAAAGACACAAGTTTCAGTAAAAACTCATCAATTTCAAAAATATAACAGACTTTCTTGCCAAAAATCATCTGATTAGTGTAAAACAACACATTTTGCCATGATTCCGTATAACATGCAGTAAAACAGAGATTTCCCGTTTTTGGACAGCACTTGACCAAAATGAGCAGAAACGCTGCAGGTAGGGAATGAAGCAGAAAGACACAACTTTCAGTAAAAACTCATCAATTTCATAAATATAACAGAGTTTCATGCCAAAATTCAGCAGATTAGTGTAAAACAACACATTTTGGCATGATTTAGTATAACATGCAGTAAAACAGAGATTTCCCCCTTTTTTGGACAGCACTTGACCAAAATGAGCAGAAACGCTGCAGGTAGTGAATTAAGCAGAGACACAGCTTTCAGTAAAAACTCATCAATTTCATAAATATAACAGACTTTCTTGCCAAAATTCAGCAGATTAGTGTAAAACAACACATTTTGGCATGATTTAGTAAACATGTAGTAAAACAGAGATTTCAGGTTTTTTGACAGCATTTGACTCAAATGAGCAGAAACGCTGCAGGTAGTGAATTAAGCAGACAGACACAACTTTCAGTAAAAAAAATCATAAATATAACAGAGTTTCTTGCCAAAAAATCAGCAGATTAGTGTAAAACAACACATTTTGGCATGATTCTGTAGAACATGCAGTAAAACAGAGATTTCCCCTTTTTTGACAGCACTTGACCCAAATGAGCAGAAACGCTGCAGGTAGTGAATTAAGCAGATAAACACAACTTTCAGTAAAAACTCATCAATTTCATAAATATCACAGAGTTTCTTGCCAAAAATCAGCAGATTAGTGTAAAACAAAACATTTTGGCATGATTCAGTATAACATGCAGTAAAACAGAGATTTTCCCTTTTTTGACAGCACTTGTGACCCAAATGAGCAGAAACGCTGCAGGTAGTGAATGAAGCAGAAAGACACAACTTTCAGTAAAAACTCATCTATTTCATAAATATAACAGAGTTTCTTGCCAAAAATCAACAGATTAGTGTAAAACAACACATTTTGGCATGATTCAGTATAACATGCAGTAAAACAGAGATTTCCCCTTATTTGACAGCACTTGACCCAAATGAGCAGAAATGCTGCAGGTAGTGAATGAAGCAGAAAGACACAACTTTCAGTAAAAACTCATCAATTTCATAAATATAACAGAGTTTCTTTCCAAAAATCAGCAGATTAGTGTTAAACAACACATTTTGGCATGATTCAGTATAACATGCAGTAAAACAGAGGTTGCCCGTTTTTTGACAGCACTTGACCCAAATGAGCAGAAACGCTGCAGGTAGTGAATTAAGCAGAAAGACACAACTTTCAGTAAAAAAAATCATAAATATAACAGAGTTTCTTGCCAAAAATCAGCAGATTAATGTAAAACAACACATTTTGGCATGATTCTGTCGAACATGCAGTAAAACAGAGATTTCCCCTTTTTTGAAAGCACTTGACCCAAATGAGCAGAAACGCTGCAGGTAGTGAATTAAGCAGAAAGACACAAGTTTCAGTTAAAACTCATCAATTTCAAAAATATAACAGACTTTCTTGCCAAAAATCATCTGATTAGTGTAAAACAACACATTTTGCCATGATTCAGTATAACATGCAGTAAAACAGAGATTTCCCGTTTTTGGACAGCACTTGACCAAAATGAGCAGAAACGCTGCAGGTAGTGAATGAAGCAGAAAGACACAACTTTCAGGTAAAACTCATCAATTTCATAAATATAACAGAGTTTCTTGCCAAAAATCCGCAGCTTGGTGTAAAACAACACATTTTGGCATGATTCAGTCTAACATGCAGTAAAACAGAGATTTCCCGTTTTTTGACACCACTTGTGGCCAAATGAGCAGAAACGCTGCAGGTAGTGAATGAAGCAGAAAGACACAACTTTCAGTAAAAACTCATCAATTTCATAAATTTAACAGAGTTTCATGCCAAAATTCAGCAGATTAGTGTAAAACAACACATTTTGGCATGATTTAGTATACCATGCAGTAAAACAGAGATTTCCCCCTTTTTTGGACAGCACTTGACCAAAATGAGCAGAAACGCTGCAGGTAGTGAATTAAGCAGAGACACAGCTTTCAGTAAAAACTCATCAATTTCATAAATATAACAGACTTTCTTGCCAAAATTCAGCAGATTAGTGTAAAACAACACATTCTGGCATGACTTAGTAAACATGTAGTAAAACAGAGATTTCAGGTTTTTTGACAGCATTTGACTCAAATGAGCAGAAACGCTGCAGGTAGTGAATTAAGCAGAAAGACACAACTTTCAGTAAAAAAAATCATAAATATAACAGTGTTTCTTGCCAAAAAATCAGCAGATTAATGTAAAACAACACATTTTGGCATGATTCTGTAGAACATGCAGTAAAACAGAGATTTCCCCTTTTTTGACAGCACTTGACCCAAATGAGCAGAAACGCTGCAGGTAGTGAATTAAGCAGATAAACACAACTTTCAGTAAAAACTCATCAATTTCATAAATATAACAGAGTTTCTTGCCAAAAATCAGCAGATTAGTGTAAAACAAAACATTTTGGCATGATTCAGTATAACATGCAGTAAAACAGAGATTTCCCCTTATTTGACAGCACTTGACCCAAATGAGCAGAAACGCTGCAGGTAGTGAATTAAGCAGAAAGACACAACTTTCAGTAAAAACTCATCAATTTCATAAATATAACAGACTTTCTTTCCAAAAATCAGCAGATTAGTGTTAAACAACACATTTTGGCATGATTCAGTATAACATGCAGTAAAACAGAGGTTGCCCGTTTTTTGACAGCACTTGACCCAAATGAGCAGAAACGCTGCAGGTTGTGAATTAAGCAGAAAGACACAACTTTCAGTACAAACTCATCAATTTCATAACTATGACAGACTTTCTTGCCAAAAAATCAGCAGATTATTGTAAAACAACACATTTTGGCATGATTCAGTATAACATGCAGTAAAAAAGAGATTTCCCTTTTTTGACAGCACTTGTGGCCAAATGAGCAGAAACGCTGCAGGTAGTGAATGAAGCAGAGACACAACTTTCAGTAAAAACTCATCAATTTCATAAATATAACAGAGTTTCTTGCCAAAAATCAGCAGATTAGTGTAAAACAACACATTTTGGCATGATTCAGCATAACATGCAGTAAAACTTAGATGTCCCGTTTTTTGACAGCACTTGTGGCCAAATGAGCAGAAATGCTTCAGGTTGTGAATTAAGCAGAAAGACACAACTTTCAGTAAAAACTCATCAATTTCATAAATATAACATACTTTCTTGCCAAAATTCAGCAGATTAGTGTAAAACAACACATTTTGGCATGATTCAGTAAACATGTAGTAAAACACAGATTTCACGTTTTCTGACAGCACTTGTGGCCAAATGACTAGAAACGCTGCAGGAAGTGAATTAAGGAGAAAGACACAACTTTCAGTAAAAACTCATCAATTTCATAAATATAACAGAGTTTCTTGCCAAAAATCAGCAGATTAGTGTAAAACAACACATTTTGGCATGATTCAGTAAACATTCAGTAAAAGAGAGATTTCCCGTTTTTTGACAGCACTTTACCCAAATGAGCAGATAGTGAATTAACCCTTATGATGTCCTGGGGTCATTTGGACCCCAAACGAAAACTTTTTCTTTCATAACATTCTTGTTTTGTCATCAAATGGTATGAAAATAACAGGGGTTGTTTGATACTATGATCTTCACAACTACAATAAATTTGAAGTAATTTGACTGAATTATGAGTGTTTTTTTAAATTAAGTAACGTTCGTCATCCTCTGGGGTCCAAAAATACCCCACAGCACAAGGGGTGCAAAGGGGCAAATTGTCATGCCATACTGCCCCCCCCAACAGCACACACACACACGCACACACACACACACATGCACACACAAACAAACAGACACAAGTGCATTCACACGCACACACACACACATACAAACAAACACAAGTGCATTCACACACACACACCTGTGCACACACACACACACACGCAAACAGACACAAGTGCACTGACACACAGACACACACACATGCGTGCCCACACCCTTTGATGTGTTGGGGTCAACCGATGGTCAAGACAACAAAAAATATCAAGAAAAAACAATCAGGTCTTCTCTCACGGATTTTGGGGCATTTTACATTTTACTCTGAGAGAGACAGGCAGCAAAATGTGGAGGCAGAAGCGGTATACGGCACAGGGGGTTCATGAGCTAATTTTTAGCAAAGTTATGGAGACAAATAATTGGGAGGAAATGCTGAAGAAGAGGAGGAAGAATCAACTGAGGAGGAAGAATCTGAGGAGGAGGACCCAGCTGAGACTGAAGAAAATTTCCTGTCAAACGATGAAACATTGATCTTGTCTTCCATCCCTCCCAGTGACAGATGACGCATGTCGACAGCAGTAAGAGTGACAAGCCACCACGGTCCAACTCTATATGCAGTATCTCGTATTGATGACATAAAATCCACTTTTGATCTGTTTCTGCCCAAGCCTATTGAGGAGATAGTGCCAGCCATGACAAATAAGGAGGGACAACATGTGTATGGCAAGAAGTGAAGAAAGCTGGATCGAACAGATCTGCAGGCCTATGTGGGTGTGTTAATTCTCGCTGGCGTCTATCAATCAAGTAAAGAAGCTACAGCTAGTTTATGGCATGCCGAGTCTGGTGGGTCAGAGCCCAACAAAGTGACCTCCAATAGGCCACTAATGTGCACGTTTCTGCTTGAACGGTCAAAAACTGACTCCTTGAGGGTGGTATGACAGTACGGCATCCACTAGTGGGACCTGTACTTACAACCCAACACCAGTGCAGTCCGGTTGGCATTTGCCAGAGAACATCAAGGTTGGCAGATTCGCCATTAGCACCCTGTACTCTTCACTGATGAGATCAGGTTCACCCTGAGCACATGACAGACACGACAGAGTCTGGAGAGCATGGAGAGCGTTCTGTTGCCTGCAACATCCTCCAGCATGACCGGTTTGGCAGTGGGTCATTGATGGTCTGGGGGGGAATTTCTTTGGAGGGCCACACAGCACTCCATGTGCTAACCAGGGGTACCCTGACTGCCATTAGGGACTGGGATGAGATCCTGAGACCCATTATGAGACCATATGCTGGTACAGTGGGCCCTGGGTTTCTTCTGATGCATGACAATGCTCGGCCTCATGTGGTTGGAGAGTGTCTTGCAGTTCCTGCATGGTGGGGGCATTGATGTTATGGACTGGCCTGCCCGTTCCCCAGACCTAAATTCAACTAAGCACATCTGGGACATCATGTCTCGTCCTGTCCAACAGCGCCACGTTGCACCACAGACTGTCCAGGAGTTGACTGATGCTCTGATCCAGGTCTTGGAGGAGATCCCCCAGAAGAGCATCTGTCGTCTCATCAGGAGCATGCCCAG
Organism: Scarus forsteni; assembly: GCA_036419115.1. Taxonomy (NCBI): domain Eukaryota; kingdom Metazoa; phylum Chordata; class Actinopteri; order Labriformes; family Labridae; genus Scarus; species Scarus forsteni. The sequence continues at coordinate 99,517 of JAZDUH010000092.1, read as the reverse complement.
GCATTGCAGGGAGTGCATACAGGCACATGGAGGCCGTACACACTACTGAAGCTCATTTTGAGTTGTCTTGAGGAATCTCCACCAAAGTTGGATCAGCCAGTGATCTGATTTTCCACTTTGATTTTGAGTGTGATTCTGAATCCAGACCTCCATGGGATGAAGATCTTTATTTACATTACCCATTCCTATGTTGTTTTGTTCTCAACACATTCCACTACGTAGTAAATAAAGATTTTCAATTGAGATATGTCATTATACGAGATCTAGGAGGTGTTGTTTGAGTGTTCCCTTTATTTTTTTGAGCAGTGTATGTTTTATCTGTCAGGTAATGAATAAGAATAAAGTTGAATAAAAAGTTGAAACAAAAATGTGTGATAATGTTATGTGTTGTGCTTTTTAACAGTCAAACCAGTTGGGGTCCAAATTGACCCCAGAGGACAATGAATGTTTCTATTTACTGCCATTTAAAAAAAAAAAAATTAAAAAAAAATCCTGATGGAAGTTTGACTCATACCAGTGTCTGATAATCTGTCGACTTATTTGCCTTTGATCTTTACTTTTTTTGAAATTATTCAGAATTTCAGTTTTGTGAAACTCAAAAAATAGCTATTATTTCATATAAATAAGGTATGACCTACCAAAACAAGTGTAAAATTAGTATTAATAGGTTGGTCTCAAGTTGAATGAAAAGATGAAACCCAAATTTCTGTGACAATTTTATGTTTTGTGCTTTTTAACAGTCAAACCAGTTGGGGTCCAAATTGACCCCAGAGGATAATGAATGTTTCTATTAACTGCCATTTAAAAAAAAAATTAAAAAGTAAAAAAAAAATCCTGATAGAAGTTTGACTTATACCAGTGTCTGATAATCTGTCGACTTATTTGCCTTTGATCTTTACTTTTTTTGAAATTATTCAGAATTTCAGTTTTGTGAAACTCAAAAAATAGCTATTATTTCATATAAATAAGGTAGGACTTACCAAAGAAAGTGTAAAATTAGTATTAATAGGTTGGTCTGAAGTTGAATACAATGATGCAACCCAAATTTCTGTGACAATTTTATGTTTTGTGCTTTTTAACAGTCAAACCAGTTGGGGTCCAAATTGACCCCAGAGGACAATGAATGTTACTCTATCGGGAGGACATCATGAGGGTTAAGCAGAAAGACACAACTTTCAGTAAAAACTCAACTTCAGAAATATAACAGACTTTCTTGCCAAAAATCAACAGATTAGTGTAAAACAACACATTTTGGCATGATTCAGTAAACATGCAGTAAAACAGAGATTTCCCGTTTTTAGACAGCACTTGACCAAAATGAGCAGAAACGCTGCAGGTAGTGAATTAAGCAGAGACACAACTTTCAGTAAAAACTCATCAATTTCATAAATATAACAGAGTTTCTTGCCAAAAATCAGCAGATTAGTGTAAAACAACACATTTTGGCATGATTCAGCAGAACATGCAGTAAAACAGAGATTTCCCCTTTTTTGACAGCACTTGACCCAAATGAGCAGAAACGCTGCAGGTAGTGAATGAAGCAGAAAGACACAACTTTCAGTAAAAACTCATCAATTTCATAAATATAAAAGACTTTCTTGCCAAAAATCAGCAGATTAGTGTAAAACAAAACATTTTGGCATGATTCAGCAGAACATGCAGTAAAACAGAGATTTCCCCTTTTTTGACAGCACTTGACCCAAATGAGCAGAAACGCTGCAAGTAGTGAAAGAAGCAGAAAGCCACAACTTTCAGTAAAAACTCATCTATTTCATAAATATAACAGAGTTTCTTGCCAAAAATCAACAGATTAGTGTAAAACAACACATTTTGGCATGATTCAGTAAAAAAGCAGTAAAACAGAGATTTCCCCTTTTTTTTGACAGCACTTGTGGCCAAATGAGCAGAAACGCTGCAAGAAGTGAATTAAGCAGAAAGACACAACTTTCAGTAAAAACTCATCAATTTCATAAATATAACAGACTTTCTTTCCAAAAATCAGCAGATTAGTGTAAAACAAAACATTTTGGCATGATTCAGTATAACATGCAGTAAAACAGAGGTTGCCCGTTTTTTGACAGCACTTGACCCAAATGAGCAGAAACGCTGCAGGTTGTGAATTAAGCAGAAAGACACAACTTTCAGTAAAAACTCATCAATTTCATAAATATAACATACTTTCTTGCCAAAATTCAGCAGATTAGTGTAAAACAACACATTTTGGCATGATTCAGTAAACATGTAGTAAAACACAGATTTCACGTTTTCTGACAGCACTTGTGGCCAAATGACTAGAAACGCTGCAGGTAGTGAATTAAGGAGAAAGACACAACTTTCAGTAAAAACTCATCAATTTCATAAATATAACAGAGTTTCTTGCCAAAAATCAGCAGATTAGTGTAAAACAACACATTTTGGCATGATTCAGTAAACATTCAGTAAAAGAGAGATTTCCCGTTTTTTGACAGCACTTGACCCAAATGAGCAGATAGTGAATTAAGCAGAAAGACACAACTTTCAGTAAATACTCAACTTTCAGAAATATAACAGACTTTCTTGCCAAAAATCAACAGATTAGTGTAAAACAACACATTTTGGCATGATTCAGTAAACATGCAGTAAAACAGAGATTTCCCGTTTTTAGACAGCACTTGACCAAAATGAGCAGAAACGCTGCAGGTAGTGAATTAAGCAGAGACACAACTTTCAGTAAAAACTCATCAATTTCATAAATATAACAGAGTTTCTTGCCAAAAATCAGCAGATTAGTGTAAAACAACACATTTTGGCATGATTCAGTAGAACATGCAGTAAAACAGAGATTTCCCCTTTTTTGACAGCACTTGACCCAAATGAGCAGAAACGCTGCAGGTAGTGAATGAAGCAGAAAGCCACAACTTTCAGTAAAAACTCATCTATTTCATAAATATAACAGAGTTTCTTGCCAAAAATCAACAGATTAGTGTAAAACAACACATTTTGGCATGATTCAGTAAACATGCAGTAAAACAGAGATTTCCCCTTTTTTTTGACAGCACTTGTGGCCAAATGAGCAGAAACGCTGCAAGAAGTGAATTAAGCAGAAAGACACAACTTTCAGTAAAATCTCATCAATTTCATAAATATAACAGACTTTCTTTCCCAAAATCAGCAGATTAGTGTAAAACAAAACATTTTGGCATGATTCAGTATAACATGCAGTAAAACAGAGGTTGCCCGTTTTTTGACAGCACTTGACCCAAATGAGCAGAAACGCTGCAGGTTGTGAATTAAGCAGAAAGACACAACTTTCAGTACAAACTCATCAATTTCATAAATATAACAGACTTTCTTGCCAAAAAATCAGCAGATTAGTGTAAAACAACACATTTTGGCATGATTCAGTATAACATGCAGTAAAACAGAGATTTCCCCTTTTTTGGACAGCACTTGTTGCCAAATGAGCAGAAACGCTGCAGGTCGTGAATTAAGCAGAAAGACACAACTTTCAGTAAAAACTCATAAATATAACAGAGTTTCTTGCCAAAAATCAGCAGATTAATGTAAAACAACACATTTTGGAATGATTCAGTATAACATGCACTAAAAAAGAGATTTCCCTTTTTTGACAGCACTTGTGGCCAAATGAGCAGAAATGCTTCAGGTTGTGAATTAAGCAGAGACACAACTTTCAGTAAAAACTCATCAATTTCATAAATATAACAGAGTTTCTTGCCAAAAAATCAGCAGATTATTGTAAAACAACACATTTTGGCATGATTCAGTATAACATGCACTAAAAAAGAGATTTCCCGTTTTTTGACAGCACTTGTGGCCAAATGAGCAGAAACGCTGCAGGTTGTGAATTAAGCAGAAAGACACAACTTTCTGCAAAAACTCCTCAATTTCATAAATATAACAGACTTTCTTGCCAAAAATCAGCAGATTAGTGTGACACAACACATTTTGCCATGATTGAGTATAACATGCAGTAAAACAGAGATTTCCCATTTTAGACAGCACTTGACCCAAATGCGCAGAAACGCTGCAGGTTGTGAATTAAGCAGAACGACACAAAACTTTCAGTAAAAACTCATCAATTTCATAAATATAACAGACTTTCTTGCCAAAAATCAGCAGATTAGTGTAAAACAACACATTTTGGCATGATTCAGTATAACATGCAGTAAAACTTAGATATCCCGTTTTTGGACAGCACTTGTGGCCAAATGAGCAGAAACGCTGCAGGTTGTGAATTAAGCAGAAAGACACAACTTTATAATTGATTTATAATTGATTTATTTATTTCGGTCACGTCAGCACACTTATACAGCATCACACATTGTCAATAGTTGATCACATTGTACATGTCCGAAAGGGAAAACGGGAGGCAAAGCTTATCTAGTCCCGTCCCCATTTTCTCAATATTTACTCTCCTCTTTTCCACATATCATCATATTATTATAAATTTTTATCTGTCTTTTAGTGTCCATATTTGACCTATTATGACCAATCCTTTGTTCCACGTAAGGCAGAGTCCAATCCTTTGTTCCACGGAAGGCGTAATTCACAACTGTCTTTTTTGTTGTTGTTGTTAGTCCCGGTTAGAGATGTTGGGGTGGTGTGTCCGTGTTGCTTTTGTTTTTCCAGATTTCAAACATTTGCTAAACGTGTGACTCGCCGTCACTCTCCTCTTCACCCAGGCGTGCTCCTGCACTGTTCTGCTGCCTCACTTGACTTTAACCATCAGTTCATTCATTATCATTGTTTTGGTACATTTCGTCTTTCCTGCTGTCTTACAGACCAAACAACCCACATGTTTTGTTACACCATCCTCCATGTCTTTATATCTTAGATTTTACACCCTTAAGTATTGTCATATGTCATTTAATCATATATCATATACAGACAAGGTTATATCCATCTAATTCAAAGTTCATACCTTTCTCTTTGTTAATCCATATTTCAATTATTGCAATAATGTCAAAAGGGTTCTTAAAGTCCCTTAGGTATTCCTTTAATTGATCCAAATTGGTGTAGAGGCTCCTGCTGTTAAAATAGATGATTTTCAGCCTGTTGTCCCAGTTAATTCTTGTATTATAATCATGTTCCATGTAGTAGTTGCATTTAATCGATTTGTTGCCATAAAAAAAGTTATCCAGGTCGATGTTCATGTTTGGGTTATTGCAGGCCGAACAGTTCTGGTCAACATTTTGAATTTTTATTAAATCCCGATGCCCATGGTTTGTAATCCAGTCAGTTAAATCCAAATGTCCATGTTCCATGTTACAGTTCATTAGCTCCTTTTCGTCAGATTGTGTTGAGGTTTTGAAGCTTTTGTTATCCATTTAGTCGTTAAATTTGTCCAGATCCTCCATGCTCTTGACCAGCACCGTCTTCATTTGTTCTGGGGCTTCTCCGTTAGTTCTTATCAATATTTTGCAGTTTGCCGTCCAGGTGCTTTTTATCTTCCCGGCCTTTTTTAGCGCTCGTGCCTTCTTGGCCATCTCTGCATTTTTCTTGGTCAGGTTTTCATTGAAGAACACCGCCGTGCCTTTGAGTTTTGGGCCCTGTTTCAGCAGCGCTATCTTGTGTTTTCTGTTTGTGAATCTCAGTTTCACAACTTTCCCGCCGTTTGCCCCTTTCCAGGGCATGAGGTGACAGTATTCCGCGTTGTTGAAATCCATCTCTATTTTCTTTGATTTCATGAAGTCGGCCAACTGTCTCTCCACCGTCTTGATGTCCTCTTCGTCTTGTTCACTGTCATGCTCCCCTGCCCGTCTGCTTGTCAGCGCTGTCGCGTAGGAGCACGGTTTGATCTTTATGCCGGTTACGATCACTTCATTCAGCCTGGTTTGTTGATCCAGGTCTTCGACTCGCGCTTCCAGCTGTTTGATCATCTCAGATTGTTTTTTGCTGTAATCCTGTAGCAGCTTGTGTTCTCTCTGAAGGTTTTTTAATTCAGTGAAAACCGTTTCTATCTTCTTTTCTATTTTCTCTTCTACACCTTTTTTTAGTTCTTGCTGGCCTTTCAGGATTTCATTAATCCCCTCTGCCATGTTTGGACCGGGTCCAGAACCCGAATCCGACTTTTTTGTCTTGGATTTTCCTTCCTTATTGCCTCCCATTTTAGTGAGTTCCAGATGGTCTTTTTACTTTCAGTAAAAACTCATCAATTTCATAAATAATAACAGACTTTCTTGCCAAAAATCAGCAGATTAGTGTAAAACAACACATTTTGGCATGATTCAGTAAACATGCAGAAAAGATTTCCCGTTTTTTGACAGAACTTGTGGCCAAATGAGCAGAAATGCTTGCACGTAGTGAATTAAGCAGAAAGACTTTACTTTCAGTAAAAACTCATCAATTTCATAAATAATAAGAGACTTTCTTGCCAAAAATCAGCAGATTAGTGTAAAACAACACATTTTGGCATGATTCAGTAAACATGCAGAAAAGATTTCCCGTTTTTTGACAGAACTTGTGGCCAAATGAGCAGAAATGCTTGCACGTAGTGAATTAAGCAGAAAGACACAACTTTCAGTAAAAACTCATCAATTTCATTATTATAACAGAGTTTCTTGCCAAAAATCAGCAGATTAGTTTGAAACAACCCTTTTTGGAATGATTCAGTATAACATGCAGTAAAACAGAGATTTCCCCTTTTTTGGACAGCACTTGACCGAAATGAGCAGAAACGCTGCAGGTTGTGAATTAAGCAGACAGACACAACTTTCAGTAAAAACTCAGCAATTTCATAAATATAACAAAGTGTCTTGCCAAAGATCAGCAGATTATAGTGTAAAACAACACATTTTGGCATGATTCAGTGAACATGCAGTAAAACAGAGATTTCCCGTTTTTTGACAGCACTTGTGGCCAAATGAGCAGAAACGCTGCAGGTACTGAATTAAGCAGAAAGACACAACTTCCAGTAAAAACTCATCAGTTTCATTATTATAACAGAGTTTCTTGCCAAAAATCAGCAGATTAGTTTGAAACAACACATTTTGGCATGATTCAGTAAACATGCAGTAAAACAGAGATTTCCCGTTTTTAGACAGCACTTGTGGCCAAATGAGCAGAAACGCTGCAGGTAGAAAATTAAGCAGAAAGACACAACTTTCAGTAAAAACTCATCAATTTCATAAATATAACAAAGTTTCTAATCTAAGTAATAGTAGATTAAATTAGCAACTATTTCTATTGAAGTCAGCGCTGTAGTATAAACTGCAAGAGATGTGTGATTTGGTTTTGGTGCCACTACAGTCAACAACAGTTAAGTTATTACAGTTGTAATTGCCTGTTAATGAATTGATGTCAATAATAAAAAAAATTCATAGGTTAAATTACCTTAAAACCTATATCTCTTAAAGGAGACATATCATGCTGATGCATGATTTAATACTTACATATAATATAATAAATTTGAAAACAAGACCTTACACCTTAATTTTCAAAAATGAAATATTGTAATTTTTCTGATATCCTAGAAGCGAGATTTGATGCCTCTGAAAATAGGTCATTGCGAGATGTCCGCGAGATTTCAAACGTCGTGACGACACGAGGTACCTTTCTTTTTATTGGAGTAATCTGATAAAACACTTCCTCCTCTGTGAGGTCTGTTAGCCACAAAACCGTTTCCAAGGAACACATCAGCCAGCAGGGGTATATATGTCCCTGGCTCACACCCACTCATTACCAGCTCTGGCCTGTAGGCCCCAATAGAACTGACCAATCAGACCACAAAGGGCTGTGACGTTGTGAGGTGACTTTAGGTCGTCCTGTGATCCAAGCGTTTCAACGAGACCTTGTTAATGGCCTAAAATGAGGATTTTGAGAACGCAATTGTGGGGCAATGAAGGAAGTAAATGACTTATACTGAGGGCAGAAATGCTTTACAGGCATCCTAGTCTGGCACAGTGAAAAGGAGAAACAAGCATGATATGTCTCCTTTAAATAAGTAATGTAGTATTAACTAGAAGAGATGCTCGATCATAAGGCTGGGTTTGATGTTTCTACTGTGAACAACAGTGCAGTTATTAAAGTTTTTATAGTCATGTTGATAGCTTCTGTTGTATAGCTGTTTTATAAGCTAGAGGAAATGTTTGATCATTAGTATGAGTTTGGTGTCAGTACAGTCTGCAACAATACAGTTAGTACGGTAATTATTGTCATTAGGCTACATATGTAGCATACATATACACAGTTCAATAAAAAAAATAATTTTAATCAAATCAAAAGCTTTTTTAAAGTAAGATCCATACTTTAAGGTAGAGGGGGGTGATCATTCTTGTTTTATAATCATTTCCTTGGTAGATTTCATAACTTTGCTTTTGCTTTATTTTCAATCAAAAAAATCCTGTGAAATATTTTAATTTACAACCCTTAAGAAAACAATGACATGTACTATGAACATCCTACAGTTATTTATGTGTGCTGTGATTTTGAAGGCATTATGGTGAAGTTATTCAATTTCCTTTCACACAATTCCTCCGATTTAATAACTTGCCATCGGTCCCTAAGCCGCCGAGCCAGCCATCACTGGCAGCGTATTTAGACAAAGTGAAGCTTTCTGGCTCATAGGAGGCTCGTTTGGTCGTTTGGGGGGAAAAAAAGGTTGTAGCTCACAGTCTTCATCACGATGATTAAAATGAAGGGTCGAGTTTGGAACTATGTTGTTTTATTGATGAGTTATTGACCCGAAATCGCAAATTTTCGAGTTTATAAAGTCGCACATTTGCAACTTTATAAAGTCAGAAATTTATGACTTTTTTAAGTCATAAATTTGTGACTTTATAAACTCAAAAAATTTCGAGTTTTTTCTCAAAAATTTTTGAGTTTACATTTATTTTTTTTATTTCTTTAAGTGGCCCGAATACACCGCCTAGAATTCAAAAAGCGGTATAGCGTTTAGTTTGGGCACGGATTATTCTTGCAAGATGACTGAAATGAAGGTGAGCAATAGGCATCCTCTGTCTCATGTCGTGTATGTGCAGAGTCATGCACACCAGACTCTGGTGTGTGTGCGTGTGTGTGTGTGTGTGTGCGTGTGTGTTGTGTGTGTGTTACAATCATGTTTCATTCTGCAGCGATGCTTCATAAGGAGAGAGGGCTAAAATAAATGGTAAAAGGAGCGTAATATTAATGTTTTCCTTCATGTTCAAAACGGTTATTTGGTCTTACTGAGGTCAGAAATCAAAAATAAAGCTATGAAATCAAAATAAAGAGGCAGGCACGTGCAGAGGCGGGGTGGAGAGAGCTGGAGCACCTGACCCTTTGCCCCTTAATGCCCAAAGTGCCCTTTTGCTAAAATGATTTTTTTTTTGTAAGTGTGTGTGAGAAAACCTGTTTGCATGGTTCAAAAATAATTTAACGTTAAATTAAATAAAAATAATTTAGATTTAGCTTGTTCGGGCATGATCCATGACCTGCCCTGACGTGCCCTGACCTCAGCTAAGCGCCGAGCTGATTGAAGTTGCCGATGCTGCCGACAGACAAAGAGAATCAACTGCTCCGGTGAGTATGTTTAGCAGCGGTATAGCGTTTAGTTTGGGCACGGATTATTCTTGCAAGATGACTGAAATGAAGGTGAGCAATAGGCATCCTCTGTCTCATGTCGTGTATGTGCAGAGTCAGACGAGTGAGTTGAAGGAAAAAATCTGCACACCAGACTCTGGTGTGTGTGTGTTTGTGTGCGTGTGTGCGCGCGTGTGTAGCATAACAATCATGTTTCATGCAGCGATGCCTCATAAGGAGAGATTACTAAAACAAAGAGAAAAAGCTTAATGAGGTCAGAAATAAAAAATAAAGCTATGAAATTAAAATAAAGGTGTCATAACTGATTTATTTTTGTCCTCCAATTTCATTTAAATGGAAATGCAAGGTCCCTAACAACAGTAGGGCTGGTCAGTCACAGGAAGCCATTTTAAGTGCTGTTTATCTTTGCATCTTGTCATGATCATGTAACACTTGCCTAATCGGCTGCTATTTCTCACATGCCCTTTTTAGCTTCCACACTCAGATTAATACAGCCCACCTTCAACAATATCAGCACAAGCACCCTCCTCACCAACCCCTCAACAGAAGCTGCTCAGTGTACCCCAGGCCATCAGGTAAAACATACACTACTTTTGCTTTACACTGGCGTCTAACAAATATATGAGGTTTTGGACAATGATATGGTACAATGTGCTTCTTTTACATTGGTTATGAATATGGGTTGCTACAATTCAGCCTGTTATATTGTAAAGTATGTAGTTTCTATATGGCGTTTCAACTTTGTGCCCCATGTGCTCCCTTTTTTACTTTGAGCACCTGCCCCTCTCAAAGTCTTTGCATGTCCCTGAGGGTTAGGGTAGGGCAGTGGTTCCCAAACTTTTCACAGCCTGTACCCCTTCAGACACTTGACCTCCAGCCATGTACCCCCAACTTTGATGCACTTATAACACAGAGAAAAATAAATGTTTTAGCCTGCTGTACTCCGACCTCCCACATTTGACATGCATAACATACAAATAAAACCTATTAAAGTTAATTATTTCTCACTAAACAGATTTAGTTACCAGCAATGTCAGTGGGCAACACCAGTCCACTTTTGAAAAAGAAATGTACATTTCTGAAACAGTTTCATTAATGAACTTGAAGCTTTAATGAAAAGGCTGTCTGACTGAACTTACTGTATGATATTTTAAGAATCTTAGATAATTTAGGACAGATTTCCTTCTCTAAGATGCCTCAGCCTCTCTTCCAACACTTCAGGCTTTTGTCAAAGCTCACAATACAAACAATTATCAGTTTGAACTTGAACTACTGAAACAACTGTTTAGACCTGACAGTTTTTCACGTACCCCCTACATCACTTCGCGTACCCCTGGGGGTTACACGTACCCCAGTTTCGGAACCACTGGGGTAGGGTAACCCTTACCCTAAAATGCACCAAGCATATGAAATCACTTTTCAGACAGTAGGTGTCTCCAAATGACCGTAAAACACACGTCAAGGAGAGAATTAAGCACAGAAACACTAGTGTCAGGAAAAAGATATCAGTTTTTATGAATACGTCAAATAATTTTTTCATCAGTAAACAGATATCTCTCAAGCAGCAACATTTTGACATGTTTTACTCTGAAATGCATCAAGCTTATGAAATCTATTTAAAGGATGGCATATGTCTCCAAATGAGTCTTAAACACTTCAAGAAGTGTTTCAGCGTCGGACCGTTGCTGCCTCACACTTAAATGGTTTTCCCCTATGCTCTTCAACACCCTTGTTAGACTCAAATTTTAAGCCAAGAACAGACTTGAAAGCAGGTGATAGGTAGGGTACATAACCTTCTTAATCTTCATTATTCAGCAAATTTATTTTAACTTAAGAGCAAGTGGGAGGGAGGCTTAAATGAGCAGATCTCAGAGGATAATTGGACAAAAATTATACAAAGAATTTAAACATCCTCCATTTGCCAAAGACATATTGTTGTTCAAATTAAAAGAATTAGGGTTAGGGACTCCATTGGTCAAAGGTCAGACTGGCTAAAATCAGGCCAGACCTGGACCCTACATGTGACAGGTGCAGACAAGCCCCTGCAGACATACTCCATATGCTTTTAGTCTGTCCAATAATACACACATTTTGGGAATCTATTTTTGACACTCTTTCCAAAATATTAGAAGTGCCAGTAGATCCATCCTCTCACTGCCTTATTTGGTATTATGCATGGGTTGTACATCTAGATAACTGTAAAAGAAACATGCCAGCCTTCTGTACTTTGCTGGCCAGGTGCTGTATACTTTTTCAGTTGGAAAAAGCCTCTTCCTCCTAAATATTCTCACTGGATTAAAGAGAACATGCAATATGTCAAGTTTGAGAAGATGAGATATTCTCTTAGTGGCTCTGTTTTCAGATTTTATGAAACCTGGAACCCTTTCTTGATGTTTGTTGAGAAGTTAGGAGTGGAAAGTATAATCCCATCATGTTTTACACTTGTTTCTGTGCTGGCTTGTGGTAATGTGAGATGACTGATTAATATGATATATTATCTGTCCAGTGGGTTAATGGGTGGGACTTTTTCTTTAGTCTGTTGTTGTTTTGTTTTTAATTTTGACAGTTTGTATTTGCATTTCTTCTATACACTTTGTAATTATTTTTTATTTTGCATATTGAAAACTTTCAATAACGAGACCTTGATGAAAAAAGGAGAGAATTAAGCACAGAAACACAATTCAGGACTAAAGATGTTTTATGAATCTTAACAATAATCTGAATCTGAACATTATTCTATCAAAAATAAGCAGATATCTCTGAAAATGAAACATTTTGACATGGTTTAGTCTAAAATGCAGCAAGCATATATTATCTATTTAAAGGATGGCATATGTCTCAAAAGGGCCTTAAAAGGTGCAAGAAGAAAGTTACTGTCAAGCCAAGACATCACTTATTTGAATACATAACATTATTCTATCAAATCTAAGTTAAACTTAATATTTATTATGAAACTGATGAATTCTTACTGAAAGTTGTGTTTTTCTGCTTAACTCTGTTCCTGCAGTGTTTTTTGCTCATTTGGGAGGAAAATCTCTATTTTACTGCAAGTTTTACTGAAACATGCCAAAATGTGTTGTTTCACACTAATCTGCTTATTTTTGGCAAGAAAGTCTCTTACATTTATGAAAATGATGTATTTGTATTTCTGCCTAACTCTGTTCAGTGTTTTTTACTCATTTGGAGACTTATCCCATCCTTTAAATAGATTTTATATGCTTGGTGCAATTTAGGGTAAAACAAATACATCAGGTTCAAACAAAAAAAAAAAGACTTTTTTGCCAAAAATTTTCATATTCGTGTGAAACAAGACATTGTGTCAGGTATGACATGCGATAAAATAAAGATTTTCCTCCCAAATGAGTGAAAAACACTGCAGGAACAAAGTTCAGCAGAAAAACAAAACGTTCAGTAAGAATTCATCAGTTTCATAAATATAACAGACTTTCTTGCCAAAAATAAGCAGAGTGTCTCACATGTGCCCAATAGAGTGGTCACTGTGGCAGCTGTTGTTTGTGTATTGAAGTTTTTTTTTTTTTTTGTCAGATGTACTTGCATGTTTATTTCTGTTTCCCATCACCAGAAGGAAATCTTTGTATAAATCAGACAGAGAAGGGTCATATGACACAGGTGCCCAATTCCCCACTACAAGGACAGTATCTTTCTGTGATACCAGTGAAATGTGGTAAATGTCGGGGCTTAATAGTATTAAACTCTGTACATTTAATGTAAACGGCATTCATCATCCGATAAAACGTAAGAAAATATTAGATTTTCTAATAAAGGACAAAGTACAAATAGCCTTTTTGCAAGAAACACATTTAGTAGAGAAAGAACACATGAAACTCAAAGCGGGACTGGGTAGGTCAGGCCTATTTTCATCATTTACCTCCAATAGCAGAGGAGTTGCTATCCTAATTCATAAAACCATACCATTTGTTCTCAACGTCTGTACAACAGATCCAGAGGGCAGATATCGTCCTTGTTCATGGTACAATATCACGGGACACATATTACTTTGATGAATATATACGCCCCTAATCCACTTTTCATTTTAGACTCATATAGCATCGGTTCTGGAGGAATATCACTGTCCTCTCACTGTGTTAGGTGGTGATTTTAATTGCTGCCAAGACAATAAATTAGACAGATCTGTAACGAATATCTATAGACAAACAAGCACAGGCGCTCCTCTGGCTAAAATGCTCGATGATATTAATTTGACAGATATATGGAGAACTGTAAATTCGTCAGTAAGAGATTTCACGTTTTACTCTAACCCACACAATTCATACTCCCGTATTGATTATTTCTTCATACCACCACAAATCATAGGACAGGTGACTGCTTGTAATATAGGGTCCATCCGTATCAGTGATCATGCTCCAGTCTATTTAGAGCTGACTGTTAGTGAAACCATCTTAGGCAGGCAAAGGTGGCGATTTCCATCATATTTACTAAATGACAAAGAATTTAAGAGACGGATGGAGACAGAGATAAAAATGTTTTTTGACATAAACGATAACAATGAAACAAATCCTGAATTTCTTTGGGAATCTGCAAAGGCCTATATCAGAGGATTCACCATTTCATATATGTCACACCGAAATAAATCATTGCTGTCAAAGCAAAGGAAACTGGAAGCAGACTTGAAAATAGCAGGAACAGCTCACAAATCTAACCCAACCAGGACGAATCTTATCAGGATACAAACTATTAAAACAGCACTAAATACAATCATGAATGAGAAGGCCTCCAAATCATTATTTTATCAAAGACAGCGACTTTACGGATATGGAAACAAACCTAGTGAATATCTGGTACGCCTACTCATCAAAAACAAAATTACAACACGATAGCAGGGACCCGGGAGGGAAGAAACACTTTGATAGGAAAAACATAAATTCTGTGTATGTCTCATTTTACAAGTCATTATACAAATCTAACAACAATAACACTAAAGAAACTCTTGACAAATTCTTTGCAAAAATTAAATTACCAACACTGACTGTAGAGCAGCAGAAATTACTGGACAAGCCTATTCATGAGAAGGAAATTGTAGAGGCAATTGCCCTGATGCGCAGTGGCAAATCCCCAGGCCCCGATGGGATGCCGGAGGAATGGTTCAAGGCTTTTAAGGACAAGCTCGCTTAGCATCTGGCCAGAACATACGACTATAGCTTTGATACAGCCCATCATCTACCTGAAACCATGTCATTAGCCAGTATTAGTCTGATCTTGAAAAAAACAAGGATCCTGAGGACCCAGCTTCTTATAGGCCTGTGTCACTTATTAATGTAGATGCAAAGATTTTAGCCAAGATCTTAACTTTGAGGCTTGAACCATTGATTCCCACTTTGGTGAAGCCTGATCAAACAGGTTTTATTAAAGGAAGGAATTCCTCAAACAACATCAGGGGGCTTCTGAATATAATACAACTGGCCAGAGACAACGAAATTCAGGGCCTAGTAGTATCTTTGGACTCATTAAAGGCATTTGACAGGGTTGAATGGCCCTTCTTGTTTTATACAATGGGGAAATTTGAAATAGGTACAGGATTTATTGATTGGGTTAAGTTGTTATATTGTTCCCCTAAAGCATCAGTAATAAGCAACTCTTACTGCTCTGAACCATTTGCATTAGAGCGTGGTACCCGTCAAGGGTGCCCATTGAGTCCCCTTCTATTTGTGCTCGTCATTGAGCCTCTAGCAGTGCTAATTAGATCAACTTGATTGATCAAAGGCTTTGATGTTAAAGGCACAATACACAAAATTTCTCTGTATGCGGACAACGTCCTGCTATATTTAGTTGACATAGATACCACCATACCGTGCTTACTTGAATGCTTACATCAGTTTGGACATATTTCAGGCTTTAAAGTTAACTTGTCGAAGACAGAAGCCATGCCTATTGGTGCCATGACAGGCTGCGCCCCGCCCAGTGGCTTCCCCTTCAGTGGTCCCACAAGGAGATAACATATCTGGGAATAAGAGTTTGTCCGTCTCTGAAAAAACTGGTCAAGCTTAATATTAAGCCAATCATAACACATATTAAAGATGACCTACACAGATGGGGAACCCTACCTGTATCCTGGCTGGGTAGAATAAGCATTCTTAAATGAATATATTACCCAGAGTCTTGTACCCTTTGCAGATGTTGCCGAACTCAATTCCCAACAGTTTTTTTGCAGATTTGGACGGCATTTTTACCCAGTTTATTTGGCAAGGAAAATAGGTTAGAGTAAAAATAGGTAAACTACAGAGAAGCAAAGAACAGGGTGGACTGAGGGTCCCTTGTTTGTGGTTATACCACTGGGGCACAAATTAGGTACATATATGAATGGGTGAATCCAGACATTACAAACACTTGGATTGATATAGAGTCTAGAAATTGTGGCTTACTAGAACTGAAGAACTGTCCTTTTATAAAATATAAGAAGGCAAGGCTGGAGGTACAAAATAACTTTATTGTAAGGAACACATTAAACACCTGGTATAAGATTATGGTGTTCTTTAAACTTAAAGATCATTTCTCACTCTTAGCCCCTATATGGAAGAGCCCAGATTTACCCCCTTCATGTCAGGACTCAATATTTAAGCTCTGGCAGGAAAAGGGTCTCGATCAGCTTGTTAAACTTTATGAAGGTGGAACAATGGAGTCATTTGAAGGCCTGAAAAATAAATATTCTTTACATCAGTCTCATTTTTATCGATATCTGCAAGTAAGACATTATATACCATAAAACGTTCAGGCACATAATGTAACGTTTTTGGACAACATCCTTAAACAACCTATACGAAAGAGATTCATGACCCGAGTGTATGAGACCCTAGGCCTAAACTCTAACTGTTCTACTGATCATATTTGTAGGCAATGGCAGAGTGATTTAGGATGCCAGATAGATGAGGATATCTGGACAGCAATTATAGAAAATACACTTCAAATCCTGAGTTGTAACAATGATAGAGAGAGACAATTTAAAATACTACATAAACTTCATTTTACACCACTATTGAGAGGAAGGTTGGGACTGGGCTCTTCTAACTGTCATAAATGTGATACAGAAGCAGGAACATATGCACATATGTTTTGGAAATGTGCAAAGATACAAAAGTTCTGGGCAGAGGTGAAAGAGGAGGTGATTACTTTGATTGGATATAACTTGGACCTGTCAGCCCTGCAATGCATCCTAGCAGCTAAACCAGCCAATGTAAGGAACACTCAAAATGCTAAACTGGTTGGAATCCATCTGTACTTAGCAAGAAAGACCATTCTTAACTTCTGGATCTCTAAGGACATCCTTACACTGGATGACTGGTATAAGGAAATACTGAGAGTTCGTCCCCTTGGAAAAACTGACATACACTCTCCATGACAATGTTCAGGGATTTGTCAAAATCTGGCAAAGAGTCTTGGAGAAAGTGGACCCTGATGGACGGACTTTTTCTCTATGATTAGCATGATGAACATAATGGCAACCAGGAGAATGCTGGACATCCCATACCAACTGGTGATATCTGTGTTCTGTCTTGACCAGGTCTTGTTGCTTTTTGTCCTTGTCGTCTTTATTATTATCATTATTATTATTTTTTTTATTATTTTTATTTTATTTTATTCCTTATTTTGTATTATGTCTGGTTTAAAGGTGTCCTGCTGCCATTTGTTCTTGTTCTTAAAAGATTGTTTGTTAAAGAAGAAAAATGGGGTTCTTCCCTTGGAAACTGAATTGCAATGTTGAATACCAGAACCTCAATAAAAAGAAGCTGAAAAAAAATAATAATAACAATAAGAAGAGTAGTGTGAAACAACACATTTTGGCATCTTTCAGTATAACATGCAGTAAAATATAGATTTTCTTCCCTAAAGAGCAAAAAGCACTGCAGGAACAGAGTTAAGCATGAAAACACAACTTTCAGTGAGAATTCATCAGTTTCATAAAAATAACTTACTTTGTTGTCCAAAAATGAGCAGCTTAGAGCAAAAGAACACATTTTGGCTTGTTTCAGAATAACATGCAGTAAAATACAGATTTTCCTCCCAAATGAGCAAAAAACACTACAGGAACAGAGTTAAGAAGAAGAACACAACTTTCAGGAGGAAATCATCAGTTTCATAAATATAACACAGTTTCTTGCCAAAAGTAAGCAGCTTAGAGTGAAAGAACATATTTTATCATGTTTCAGTATAACATACAGTAAAAGGGAGATTTCCCGTTTTGACAGCACTTGTGGCCAAATGAGCAGAAACGCTGCAGGTAGTGAATTAAGCAGAAAGACACAACTTTCAGTAAAAACTCATATATTTCATAAATATAGCAGAATTTCTTGCCAAAAACCAGCAGATTAGTGTAAAACAACACATTTTGGCATGATTCAGTGTAACATGCAGTAAAACAGAGATTTCCCGTTTTTGACAGCACTTGTGGCCAAATGAGCAGAAACGCTGCAGGTAGTGAATTAAGCAGAAAGACACAACTTTCAGTAAAAACTCATCAATTTCATAAATATAACAGACTTTCTTGCCAAAAATCAGCAGATTAGTGTAAAACAACACATTTTGGCATGATTCAGTATAACATGCAGTAAAACAGAGATACCCGTTTTTTTGACAGCACTTGTGGCCAAATGAGCAGAAACGCTGCAGGTAGTGAATTAAGCAGAAAGACACAACTTTCAGTAAAAACTCATCAATTTCATAAATATAACAGACTTTCTTGCCAAAAATCAGCAGATTAGTGTAAAACAACACATTTTGGCATGATTCAGTATAACATGCAGTAAAACAGAGATTTCCCGTTTTTTGACAGCACTTGTGGCCAAATGAGCAGAAACGCGGCAGGTAGAAAATTAAGCAGAAAGACACAACTTTCAGTAAAAACTCATCAATTTCATAAATATAACAGAGTTTCTTGCCAAAAATCAGCAGATTAGTGTAAAACAACACATTTTGGCATGATTCAGTATAACATGCAGTAAAACAGAGATTTCCCGTTTTTTGACAGCACTTGACCCAAATGAGCAGAAACGCTGCAGGTAGTGAATTAAGCAGAAAGACACAACTTTCAGTAAAAACTCATCAATTTCATAAATATAACAAAGTTTCTTGCCAAAAATCAGCAGATTAGTGTAAAACAACACATTTTGGCATGATTCAGTATAACATGCAGTAAAACAGAGATTACCCGTTTTTTGACAGCACTTGTGGCCAAATGAGCAGAAACGCTGCAGGTAGTGAATTAAGCAGAAAGACACAACTTTCAGTAAAACTCATCAATTTCATAAATATAACAGGTTCTTGCCAAAAATCAGCAGATTAGTGTAAAACAACACATTTTGGCATGATTCAGTATAACATGCAGTAAAACACAGATATCCCGTTTTTGGACAGCACTTGACCCAAATGAGCAGAAACGCTGCAGGTAGTGAATTAAGCAGAAAGACACAACTTTCAGTAAAAACTCATCAATTTCATAAATATAACAAAGTTTCTTGCCAAAAATCAGCAGATTAGTGTAAAACAACACATTTTGGCATGATTCAGTATAACATGCAGTAAAACAGAGATTTCCCGTTTTTTGACAGCACTTGTGGCCAAATGAGCAGAAACGCTGCAGGTAGTGAATTAAGCAGAAAGACACAACTTTCAGTAAAAACTCATCAATTTCATAAATATAACAGAGTTTCTTGCCAAAAATCAGCAGATTAGTGTAAAACAACACATTTTGGCATGATTCAGTATAACATGCAGTAAAACACAGATATCCCGTTTTTGGACAGCACTTGACCCAAATGAGCAGAAACGCTGCAGGTAGTGAATTAAGCAGAAAGACACAACTTTCAGTAAAAACTCATCAATTTCATAAATATAACAGAATTTCTTGCCAAAAATAAGCAGATTAGTGTAAAACAACACATTTTGGCATGATTCAGTATAACATGCAGTAAAACAGAGATTTCCCGTTTTTTGACAGCACTTGACCCAAATGAGCAGAAACGCTGCAGGTAGTGTATTAAGCAGAAAGACACAACTTTCAGTAAAAACTAATCAATTTCATAAAAATAACAGACTTTCTTGCCAAAAATCAGCAGATTAGTGTCAAACAACACATTTTGGCATGATTCAGTATAAAATGCAGTAAAACAGAGATTTCCCGTTTTTTGACACAGCACTTGTGGCCAAATGAGCAGAAACGCTGCACGTAGTAAATTAAGCAGAAAGACACAACTTTCAGTAAAAACTCATCAATTTCATAAATATAACAAAGTTTCTTGCCAAAAATCAGCAGATTAGTGTAAAACAACACATTTTGGCATGATTCAGTATAACATGCAGTAAAACAGAGATTTCCCGTTTTTTGACAGCACTTGACCCAAATGAGCAGAAACGCTGCAGGTAGTGAATTAAGCAGAAAGACACAACTTTCAGTAAAAACTCATCAATTTCATAAATATAACAAAGTTTCTTGCCAAAAATCAGCAGATTAGTGTAAAACAACACATTTTGGCATGATTCAGTATAACATGCAGTAAAACAGAGATTACCCGTTTTTTGACAGCACTTGTGGCCAAATGAGCAGAAACGCTGCAGGTAGTGAATTAAGCAGAAAGATATAACTTTCAGTACAAACTCATCAATTTCATAAATATAACAAAGGTTCTTGCCAAAAATCAGCAGATTAGTGTAAAAACAACACATTTTGGCATGATTCAGTCTAACATGCAGTGAAACACAGAGATCCAGTTTTTGGACAGTACTTGACCCAAAGGACCAGAAACGCTGCAGGTAGTGAATTAAGCAGAAAGACACAGCTTTCAGTAAAACCTCATCAATTTCATAAATATAACAAAGTTTCTTGCCAAAAATAAGCAGATTAGTGTAAAACAACACATTTTGGCATGATTCAGTATAACATGCAGTAAAACAGAGATTACCGTTTTTGACAGCACTTTGTGGCCAAATGAGCAGAAACGCTGCAGGTAGTGAATTAAGCAGAAAGATATAACTTTCAGTACAAACTCATCAATTTCATAAATATAACAAAGGTTCTTGCCAAAAATCAGCAGATTAGTGTAAAACAACACATTTTGGCATGATTCAGTATAACATGCAGTAAAACACAGATATCCCGTTTTTGGACAGCACTTGACCCAAATGAGCAGAAACGCTGCAGGTAGTGAATTAAGCAGAAAGACACAACTTTCAGTAAAAACTCATCAATTTCATAAATATAACAAAGTTTCTTGCCAAAAATAAGCAGATTAGTGTAAAACAACACATTTTGGCATGATTCAGTATAACATGCAGTAAAACAGAGATTTCCCGTTTTTTGACAGCACTTGACCCAAATGAGCAGAAACGCTGCAGGTAGTGTATTAAGCAGAAAGACACAACTTTCAGTAAAAACTCATCAATTTCATAAATATAACAGACTTTCTTGCCAAAAATCAGCAGATCAGTGTAAAACAACACATTTTGGCATGATTCAGTATAACATGCAGTAAAACAGAGATTTCCTGTTTTTTGGACAGCACTTGGCCAAAATGAGCAGAAACGCTGCAGGTAGTGAATTAAGCAGAAAGACACAACTTTCAGTACAAACTCATCAATTTCTTAAATATATCAAAGTTTCTTGCCAAAAATCAGCAGAGTAGTGTAAAACAACACATTTTGGCATGATTCAGTATAACATGCAGTAAAACACAGATTTCCCGTTTTTTGACAGCACTTGACCCAAATGAGCAGAAACGCTGCAGGTAGTGAATTAAGCAGAAAGACACAACTTTCAGTAAAAACTCATCAATTTCATGAATATGACAAAGTTTCTTGCCAAAATTCAGCAGATTAGTGTAAAACAACACATTTTGGCATGATTCAGCATAACATGCAGAAAAACAGAGATTTCCCGTTTTTTGACTGCACTTGACACAAATGAGAAGTAGCGCTGCAGGTAGTGAATGAAGCAGAAAGACACAACTTTCAGTAAAAACTCATCAATTTCATAAATAACAAAGTTTCTTGCCAAGAATCAGCAGATTAGTGTAATACAACACATTTTGGCATGATTCAGTATAACATGCAGTAAAACAGAGATTTCCTGTTTTTGACAGCACTTGTGGCCCAAATGAGCAGAAACGCTGCAGGTAGTAAATTAAGCAGAAAGACACAACTTTCAGTAAAAACTCATCAATTTCATAAATATAACAAAGTTTCTTGCCAAAAATCAGCAGATTAGTGTAAAACAACACATTTTGGCATGATTCAGTATAACATGCAGTAAAACAGAGATTTCCCGTTTTTTGACAGCACTTGACCCAAATGAGCAGAAACGCTGCAGGTAGTGAATTAAGCAGAAAGACACAACTTTCAGTAAAAACTCATCAATTTCATAAATATAACAAAGTTTCTTGCCAAAAATCAGCAGATTAGTGTAAAACAACACATTTTGGCATGATTCAGTATAACATGCAGTAAAACAGAGATTACCCGTTTTTTGACAGCACTTGTGGCCAAATGAGCAGAAACGCTGCAGGTAGTGAATTAAGCAGAAAGATATAACTTTCAGTACAAACTCATCAATTTCATAAATATAACAAAGGTTCTTGCCAAAAATCAGCAGATTAGTGTAAAACAACACATTTTGGCATGATTCAGTATAACATGCAGTAAAACACAGATATCCCGTTTTTGGACAGCACTTGACCCAAATGAGCAGAAACGCTGCAGGTAGTGAATTAAGCAGAAAGACACAACTTTCAGTAAAAACTCATCAATTTCATAAATATAACAAAGTTTCTTGCCAAAAATAAGCAGATTAGTGTAAAACAACACATTTTGGCATGATTCAGTATAACATGCAGTAAAACAGAGATTACCCGTTTTTTGACAGCACTTGTGGCCAAATGAGCAGAAACGCTGCAGGTAGTGAATTAAGCAGAAAGATATAACTTTCAGTACAAACTCATCAATTTCATAAATATAACAGATTGCCGTGTCTAAAATCAGCAGATTAGTGTAAAACAACACATTTTGGCATGATTCAGTATAACATGCAGTAAAACACAGATATCCCGTTTTTGGACAGCACTTGACCCAAATGAGCAGAAACGCTGCAGGTAGTGAATTAAGCAGAAAGACACAACTTTCAGTAAAAACTCATCAATTTCATAAATATAACAAAGTTTCTTGCCAAAAATAAGCAGATTAGTGTAAAACAACACATTTTGGCATGATTCAGTATAACATGCAGTAAAACAGAGATTTCCCGTTTTTTGACAGCACTTGACCCAAATGAGCAGAAACGCTGCAGGTAGTGAATTAAGCAGAAAGACACAACTTTCAGTAAAAACTCATCAATTTCATAAATATAACAGATTTTCCTGCCAAAAATCAGCAGATTAGTGTAAAACAACACATTTTGGCATGATTCAGTATAACATGCAGTAAAACAGAGATTTCCCGTTTTTTGACACAGCACTTGTGGCCAAATGAGCAGAAACGCTGCACGTTTTAAATAAGCAGAAAGACACAACTTTCAGTAAAAACTCATCAATTTCATAAATATAACAGACTTTCTTGCCAAAAATCAGCAGATTAGTGTAAAACAACACATTTTGGCATGATTCAGTATAACATGCAGTAAAACAGAGATTTCCCGTTTTTTGACAGCACTTGACCCAAATGAGCAGAAACGCTGCAGGTAGTGAATTAAGCAGAAAGACACAACTTTCAGTAAAAACTCATCAATTTCATAAATATAACGGACTTTCTTGCCAAAAATCAGCAGATTAGTGTCAAACAACACATTTTGGCATGATTCAGTATAACATGCAGTAAAACAGAGATTTCCCGTTTTTTGACAGCACTTGTGGCCAAATGAGCAGAAACGCTGCAGGTAGTGAATTAAGCAGAAAGACACAACTTTCAGTAAAAACTCATCAATTTCATAAATATAACAGACTTTCTTGCAAAAAATCAGCAGATTAGTGTCAAACAACACATTTTGGCATGATTCAGTATAACATGCAGTAAAACAGAGATTTCCCGTTTTTTGACACAGCACTTGTGGAGAAATGAGCAGAAACGCTGCACGTTTTAAATAAGCAGAAAGACACAACTTTCAGTAAAAACTCATCAATTTCATAAATATAACAGACTTTCTTGCCAAAAATCAGCAGAGTTCTGTAAAACAAAACATTTTGGCATGATTCAGTATAACATGCAGTAAAACAGAGATTTCCCGTTTTTTGACAGCACTTGACCCAAATGAGCAGAAACGATGCAAGTAGTGAATTAAGCAGAAAAACGCAACTCTCAGAGAAAATTCATCAATTTCATGAATATTACAGAGTTTCTTGCCAAAAAATCAGTAGATTAGAGTAAAACAACACATTTTGGCATGATTCAGTAAACATACAGTAAAACAGAGATTTCCCGTTTTTTGACAGCACTTGACCCAAATGGGCAGAAACGCTGCAGGTAGTGTATTAAGCAGAAAGACACAACTTTCAGTAAAAACTCATATATTTCATAAATATAGCAGAATTTCTTGCCAAAAACCAGCAGATTAGTGTAAAACAACACATTTTGGCATGATTCAGTGTACATGCAGTAAAACAGAGATTTAACGTTTTTGACAGCACTTGTGGCCAAATGAGCAGAAACGCTGCAGGTAGTGAATTAAGCAGAAAGAAACAATTTTCAGTAAAAACTCATCAATTTCATAAATATAACAGACTTTCGAGCCAAAATTCAGCTGATTAGTGTAAAACAACACATTTTGGCATGATTCAGTATACATGCAGTAAAACAGAGATTTCCCCTTTTTTGGACAGCACTTGTGGCCAAATGAGCAGAAACGCTGCAGGTAATGAATTAAGCAGAAAGACACAACTTTCAGTAAAAACTCATCAATTTCATAAATATAACAGACTTTCTTGCCAAAAATCAGCAGATTAGTGTCAAACAACACATTTTGGCATGATTCAGTATAAAATGCAGTAAAACAGAGATTTCCCGTTTTTTGACACAGCACTTGTGGCCAAATGAGCAGAAACGCTGCACGTAGTAAATTAAGCAGAAAGACACAACTTTCAGTAAAAACTCATCAATTTCATAAATATAACAAAGTTTCTTGCCAAAAATCAGCAGATTAGTGTAAAACAACACATTTTGGCATGATTCAGTATAACATGCAGTAAAACAGAGATTTCCCGTTTTTTGACACAGCACTTGTGGCCAAATGAGCAGAAACGCTGCAGGTAGTGAATTAAGCAGACACAATTTCAGTAAAAACTCATCAATTTCATAAATATAACAGAGTTTCTTGCCAAAAATCAGCAGATTAGTGTAAACAACACATTTTGGCATGATTCAGTAAACATGCAGTAAAACAGAGATTTCCGTTTTTGACAGCACTTGACCCAAATGAGCAGAAACGCTGCAGGTAATGAATCAGGCAGAAAGACACCACTTTCAGTAAAAACTCATCAATTTCATAAATATAACAGACTTTCTTGCAAAAATCAGCAGATTAGTGTAAAACAACACATTTTGGCATGATTCAGTATAACATGCAGTAAAACAGAGATTTCCGTTTTTGACAGCACTTGTGGCCAAATGAGCAGAAACGCTGCAGGGAATGAATTAAGCAGAAAGACACAACTTTCAGTAAAAACTCATCAATTTCATAAATATACAAAGTTTCTTGCCAAAAATCAGCAGATTAGTGTAAAACAACACATTTTGGCATGATTCAGTATAACATGCAGTAAAACAGAGATTTCCCGTTTTTGACACAGCACTTGTGGCCAAATGAGCAGAAACGCTGCAGGTAGTGAATTAAGCAGAAAGACACAACTTTCAGTAAAAACTCATCAATTTCATAAATATAACAGACTTTCTTGCAAAAAATCAGCAGATTAGTGTCAAACAACACATTTTGGCATGATTCAGTATAACATGCAGTAAAACAGAGATTTCCCGTTTTTTGACACAGCACTTGTGGCCAAATGAGCAGAAACGCTGCAGGTTTTAAATTAAGCAGAAAGACACAACTTTCAGTAAAAACTCATCAATTTCATAAATATAACAGACTTTCTTGCCAAAAATCAGCAGAGTTCTGTAAAACAACACATTTTGGCATGATTCAGTATAACATGCAGTAAAACAGAGATTTCCCGTTTTTTGACAGCACTTGACCCAAATGAGCAGAAACGCTGCAGGTAGTGAATTAAGCAGAAAGACACAACTTTCAGTAAAAACTCATCAATTTCATAAATATAACAAAGTTTCTTGCCAAAAATCAGCAGATTAGTGTCAAACAACACATTTTGGCATGATTCAGTATAACATGCAGTAAAACAGAGATTTCCCGTTTTTTGACACAGCACTTGTGGCCAAATGAGCAGAAACGCTGCAGGTAGTGAATTAAGCAGAATACAACTTTCAGTAAAAACTCATCAATTTCATAAATATAAAAGTTTCTTGCCAAAAATCAGCAGATTAGTGTAAAACAACACATTTTGGCATGATTCAGTAAACATGCAGTAAAACAGAGATTTCCCGTTTTTGACAGCACTTGACCCAAATGGGCAGAAACGCTGCAGGTAATGAATTAAGCAGAAAGACACAACTTTCAGTAAAAACTCATCAATTTCATAAATATAACAGACTTTCTTGCAAAAAAACAGCAGATTAGTGTAAAACAACACATTTTGGCATGATTCAGTATAACATGCAGTAAAACAGAGATTTCCCGTTTTTTGACAGCACTTGTGGCCAAATGAGCAGAAACGCTGCAGGTAATGAATTAAGCAGAAAGACACAACTTTCAGTAAAAACTCATCAATTTCATAAATATAACAAAGTTTCTTGCCAAAAATCAGCAGATTAGTGTAAAACAACACATTTTGGCATGATTCAGTATAACATGCAGTAAAACAGAGATTTCCCGTTTTTTACAGCACTTGTGGCCAAATGAGCAGAAATGCTGCAGGTAGTGAATTAAGCAGAAATACACAACTTTCAGTCAAAACTCATCAATTTCATAAATATAACAGACTTTCTTGCCAAAAATCAGCAGATTAGTTAAAAAAAAACACATTTTGGCAATGTGACAGTAAACATGCAGTAAAACAGAGATTTCCGTCTTTTGACATCACTTGTGGCCAAATGAGCAGAAACGCTGCAGGTACTGAATTAAGCAGAAAGACACAACTTTCAGTAAAAACTCATCAATTTCATAAATAATACAGTGTTTCTTGCCAAAAGTCAGCAAATTAGTGTGACGCAACACATTTTGGCATGATTCAGTGTAACGTGCAGTACAACATAGATATCCCGTTTTTTGGACAGCACTTGGCCCAAATGAGCAGAAACGCTGCAAGTAGTGAATTAAGCAGAAAAACGCAACTCTCAGAGAAAATTCATCAATTTCATAAATATGACAGAGTTTCTTGCCAAAAATCAGCAGATTAGAGTAAAACAACACATTTTGGCATGATTCAGTATAACATGCAGTGCAACATAGATTTCCCGTTTTTTGGACAGCACTTGACCCAAATGAGCAGAAACGCCGCAGGTAGAAAAACACAACTTTCAGTAAAAACTCATCAATTTCATACATATTACAGAGTTTCTTGCCAAAAATCAGCAGATTAGTGTGAAACAACACATTTGGAATGATTCAGTATAACATGCAGTAAAACAGAGATTTCCCGTTTTGGACAGCACTTGACCCAAATGAGCAGAAACGCTGCAGGTAGTGAATTAAGCAGAAAGACACAACTTTCAGTAAAAACTCATCAATTTCATAAATATAACAGACTTTCTTGCCAAAAATCAGCAGATTAGTGTAAAACAACACATTTTGGCATGATTCAGTATAACATGCAGTAAAACAGAGATTTCCCGTTTTTTGACAGCACTTGACCCAAATGAGCAGAAACGCTGCAGGTAGTGAATTAAGCAGAAAGACACAACTTTCAGTAAAAACTCATCAATTTCATAAATATAACAGATTTTCTTGCCAAAAATCAGCAGATTAGTGTAAAACAACACATTTTGGCATGATTCAGTATAACATGCAGTAAAACAGAGATTTTCCGTTTTTAATACAGCACTTGTGGACAAATGAGCAGAAACGCTGCAGGTAGTGAATTAAGCAGAAAGACACAACTTTCAGTAAAAACTCATCAATTTCATAAATATAACAGACTTTCTTGCCAAAAATCAGCAGATTCTTTGTAAAACAACACATTTTGGCATGATTCAGTATAACATGCAGTAAAACAGAGATTTCCGTTTTTGACAGCACTTGACCCAAATGAGCAGAAACGCTGCAGGTAGTGAATTAAGCAGAAAGACACAACTTTCAGTAAAAACTCATCAATTTCATAAATATAACAGAGTTTCTTGCCAAAAATCAGCAGATTAGTGTAAAACAACACATTTTGGCATGATTCAGTCTAACATGCAGTAAAACAGAGATTTCCCGTTTTGGACAGCACTTGACCCAAATGAGCAGAAACGCTGCAGGTAGTGAATTAAGCAGAAAGACACAACTTTCAGTAAAAACTCATCAATTTCATAAATATAACAAAGTTTCTTGCCAAAAATCAGCAGATTAAAAAACAACACATTTTGGCATGATTCAGTATAACATGCAGTAAAACAGAGATTTCCCGTTTTTAACAGCACTTGTGGCCAAATGAGCAGAAACGCTGCAGGTAGTGAATTAAGCAGAAAGACACAACTTTCAGTAAAAACTCATCAATTTCATAAATATAACAGACTTTCTTGACAAAAATCAGCAGATTAGTGTTAACCAACACATTTTGGCATGATTCAGTATAACATGCAGTAAAACAGAGATTTCCCGTTTTTTGACAGCACTTGACCCAAATGAGCAGAAACGCGGCAGGTAGAAAATTAAGCAGAAAGACACAACTTTCAGGTAAAACTCATCAATTTCATAAATATAACAAAGTTTCTTGCCAAAAATCAGCAGATTAGTGTAAAACAACACATTTTGGCATGATTCAGTATAACATGCAGTAAAACAGAGATTTCCCGTTTTTTGACAGCACTTGTGGCCAAATGAGCAGAAACGCTGCAGGTAGTGAATTAAGCAGAAAGACACAACTTTCAGTAAAAACTCATCAATTTCATAAATATAACAGACTTTCTTGCCAAAAATCAGCAGATTAGTGTAAAACAACACATTTTGGCATGATTCAGTATAACATGCAGTAAAACAGAGATTTCCCGTTTTTTGACAGCACTTGACCCAAATGAGCAGAAACGCTGCAGGTAGTGAATTAAGCAGAAAGACACAACTTTCAGTAAAAACTCATCAATTTCATAAATATAACAGACTTTCTTGCCAAAAATCAGCAGATTAGTGTAAAACAACACATTTTGGCATGATTCAGTATAACATGCAGTAAAACAGAGATTTCCCGTTTTTTGACAGCACTTGTGGCCAAATGAGCAGAAACGCTGCAGGTAGTGAATTAAGCAGAAAGACACAACTTTCAGTAAAAACTCATCAATTTCATAAATATAACAAAGTTTCTTGCCAAAAATCAGCAGATTAGTGTCAAACAACACATTTTGGCATGATTCAGTATAACATGCAGTAAAACAGAGATTTCCCGTTTTTTGACACAGCACTTGTGGCCAAATGAGCAGAAACGCTGCAGGTAGAAAATTAAGCAGAAAGACACAACTTTCAGTAAAAACTCATCAATTTCATAAATATAACAAAGTTTCTTGCCAAAAATCAGCAGATTAGTGTAAAACAACACATTTTGGCATGATTCAGTATAACATGCAGTAAAACAGAGATTTCCCGTTTTTTGACAGCACTTGACCCAAATGAGCAGAAACGCTGCAGGTAGTGAATTAAGCAGAAAGACACAACTTTCAGTAAAAACTCATCAATTTCATAAATATAACAAAGTTTCTTGCCAAAAATCAGCAGATTAGTGTAAAACAACACATTTTGGCATGATTCAGTAGAACATGCAGTAAAACAGAGATTACCCGTTTTTTGACAGCACTTGTTGCCAAATGAGCAGAAACGCTGCAGGTTGTGAATTAAGCAGAAAGACACAACTTTCAGTACAAACTCATCAATTTCATAAATATAACAGAGTTTCTTGCCAAAAATCAGCAGATTAGTGTAAAACAACACATTTTGGCATGATTCAGTATAACATGCAGTAAAACAGAGATTTCCCGTTTTTGGACAGCACTTGACCCAAATGAGCAGAAACGCTGCAGGTAGTGAATTAAGCAGAAAGACACAACTTTCAGTAAAAACTCATCAATTTCATGAATATAACAGTTTCTTGCCAAAAATCAGCAGATTAGTGTAAAACAACACATTTTGGCATGATTCAGTATAACATGCAGTAAAACAGAGATTTCCTGTTTTTTGACAGCACTTGTGGCCAAATGAGCAGAAACGCTGCAGGTAGTGAATTAAGCAGAAAGACACAACTTTCAGTAAAAACTCATCAATTTCATAAATATAACAAAGCATCTTGCCAAAAATCAGCAGATTAGTGTAAAACAACACATTTTGGCATGATTCAGTATAACATGCAGTAAAACACAGATTTCCGTTTTTGACAGCACTTGACCCAAATGAGCAGAAACGCTGCAGGTAGTGAATTAAGCAGAAAGACACAACTTTCAGTAAAAACTCATCAATTTCATAAATATAACAAAGTTTCTTGCCAAAAATCAGCAGATTAGTGTAAAACAACACATTTTGGCATGATTCAGTATAACATGCAGTAAAACAGAGATTTCCCGTTTTTTGACAGCACTTGACCCAAATGAGCAGAAACGCTGCAGGTAGTGTATTAAGCAGAAAGACACAACTTTCAGTAAAAACTCATCAATTTCATAAATATAACAGATTTTCTTGCCAAAAATCAGCAGATTATTGTAAAACAACACATTTTGGCATGATTCAGTATAACATGCAGTAAAACAGAGATTTCCCGTTTTTTGACACAGCACTTGTGGCCAAATGAGCAGAAACGCTGCACGTTTTAAATAAGCAGAAAGACACAACTTTCAGTAAAAACTCATCAATTTCATAAATATAACAGACTTTCTTGCCAAAAATCAGCAGATTAGTGTAAAACAACACATTTTGGCATGATTCAGTATAACATGCAGTAAAACAGAGATTTCCCGTTTTTTGACAGCACTTGACCCAAATGAGCAGAAACGCTGCAGGTAGTGAATTAAGCAGAAAGACACAACTTTCAGTAAAAACTCATCAATTTCATAAATATAACGGACTTTCTTGCCAAAAATCAGCAGATTAGTGTCAAACAACACATTTTGGCATGATTCAGTATAACATGCAGTAAAACAGAGATTTCCCGTTTTTTGACACAGCACTTGTGGCGAAATGAGCAGAAACGCTGCACGTAGTAAATTAAGCAGAAAGACACAACTTTCAGTAAAAACTCATCAATTTCATAAATATAACAGACTTTCTTGCAAAAAATCAGCAGATTAGTGTCAAACAACACATTTTGGCATGATTCAGTATAACATGCAGTAAAACAGAGATTTCCCGTTTTTTGACACAGCACTTGTGGAGAAATGAGCAGAAACGCTGCACGTTTTAAATAAGCAGAAAGACACAACTTTCAGTAAAAACTCATCAATTTCATAAATATAACAGACTTTCTTGCCAAAAATCAGCAGATTAGTGTAAAACAAAACATTTTGGCATGATTCAGTATAACATGCAGTAAAATAGAGATTTCTCGTTTTTTAGACAGCACTTGTGGCCCAAATGAGCAGAAACGCCGCAGGTAGTGAATTAAGCAGAAAGACACAACTTTCAGTAAAAACTCATCAATTTCATAAATATAACAGAGTTTCTTGCCAAAAATCAGCAGATTAGTGTAAAGCAACACATTTTGGCATGATTCAGTAAACATGCAGTAAAACAGAGATTTCCCGTTTTTTGGACAGCACTTGACCCAAATGGGCAGAAACGCTGCAGGTAATGAATTAAGCAGAAAGACACAACTTTCAGTAAAAACTCATCAATTTCATAAATATAACAGACTTTCTTGCAAAAAAACAGCAGATTAGTGTAAAACAACACATTTTGGCATGATTCAGTATAACATGCAGTAAAACAGAGATTTCCCGTTTTTTGACAGCACTTGTGGCCAAATGAGCAGAAACGCTGCAGGTAATGAATTAAGCAGAAAGACACAACTTTCAGTAAAAACTCATCAATTTCATAAATATAACAAAGTTTCTTGCCAAAAATCAGCAGATTAGTGTAAAACAACACATTTTGGCATGATTCAGTATAACATGCAGTAAAACAGAGATTTCCCGTTTTTTGACACAGCACTTGTGGCGAAATGAGCAGAAACGCTGCACGTAGTAAATTAAGCAGAAAGACACAACTTTCAGTAAAAACTCATCAATTTCATAAATATAACAGACTTTCTTGCAAAAAATCAGCAGATTAGTGTCAAACAACACATTTTGGCATGATTCAGTATAACATGCAGTAAAACAGAGATTTCCCGTTTTTTGACACAGCACTTGTGGCCAAATGAGCAGAAACGCTGCACGTTTTAAATAAGCAGAAAGACACAACTTTCAGTAAAAACTCATCAATTTCATAAATATAACAGACTTTCTTGCCAAAAATCAGCAGAGTTCTGTAAAACAACACATTTTGGCATGATTCAGTATAACATGCAGTAAAACAGAGATTTCCCGTTTTTTGACAGCACTTGACCCAAATGAGCAGAAACGCTGCAGGTAGTGAATTAAGCAGAAAGACACAACTTTCAGTAAAAACTCATCAATTTCATAAATATAACAAAGTTTCTTGCCAAAAATCAGCAGATTAGTGTCAAACAACACATTTTGGCATGATTCAGTATAACATGCAGTAAAACAGAGATTTCCCGTTTTTCGGACAGCACTTGTGGCCAAATGAGCAGAAACGCTGCAGGTAGTGAATTAAGCAGAATACACAACTTTCAGTAAAAACTCATCAATTTCATAAATATAACAGAGTTTCTCGCCAGAAATCAGCAGATTACTTTAAAACAACACATTTTGGCATGATTCAGTAAACATACAGTAAAACAGAGATTTCCCGTTTTTTGACAGCACTTGACCCAAATGGGCAGAAACGCTGCAGGTAATGAATTAAGCAGAAAGACAAAACTTTCAGTAAAAACTCATCAATTTCATAAATATAACAGAGTTTCTTGCAAAAAAACAGCAGATTAGTGTAAAACAACACATTTTGGCATTATTCAGTATAACATGCAGTAAAACAGAGATTACCCGTTTTTTGACAGCACTTGTGGCCAAATGAGCAGAAACGCTGCAGGTAATGAATTAAGCAGAAAGACACAACTTTCAGTAAAAACTCATCAATTTCATAAATATAACAAAGTTTCTTGCGAAAAAATAAAAAGATTAGTGTAAAACAACACATTTTGGCATGATTCAGTATAACATGCAGTAAAACAGAGATTTCCCGTTTTTTGACACAGCACTTGTGGCGAAATGAGCAGAAACGCTGCACGTAGTAAATTAAGCAGAAAGACACAACTTTCAGTAAAAACTCATCAATTTCATAAATATAACAGACTTTCTTGCAAAAAATCAGCAGATTAGTGTCAAACAACACATTTTGGCATGATTCAGTATAACATGCAGTAAAACAGAGATTTCCCGTTTTTTGACACAGCACTTGTGGCCAAATGAGCAGAAACGCTGCAGGTACTGAATTAAGCAGAAGGATATAACTTTCAGTACAAACTCATCAATTTCATAAATATAACAAAGTTTCTTGCCAAAAATCAGCAGATTAGTGTAAAACAACACATTTTGGCATGATTCAGTATAACGTGCAGTAAAACACAGATATCCCGTTTTTGGACAGCACTTGTGGCCAAATGAGCAGAAACGCTGCACGTAGTAAATTAAGCAGAAAGACACAACTTTCAGTAAAAACTCATCAATTTCATAAATATAACAAAGTTTCTTGCCAAAAATAAGCAGATTAGTGTAAAACAACACATTTTGGCATGATTCAGTATAACATGCAGTAAAACAGAGATTTCCCGTTTTTTGACAGCACTTGACCCAAATGAGCAGAAACGCTGCAGGTAGTGTATTAAACAGAAAGACACAACTTTCAGTAAAAACTCATCAATTTCATAAATATAACAGATTTTCTTGCCAAAAATCAGCAGATTAGTGTAAAACAACACATTTTGGCATGATTCAGTATAACATGCAGTAAAACAGAGATTTCCCGTTTTTTGACACAGCACTTGTGGCCAAATGAGCAGAAACGCTGCACGTTTTAAATAAGCAGAAAGACACAACTTTCAGTAAAAACTCATCAATTTCATAAATATAACAGACTTTCTTGCCAAAAATCAGCAGAGTTCTTTAAAACAACACATTTTGGCATGATTCAGTATAACATGCAGTAAAACAGAGATTTCCCGTTTTTTGACAGCATTTGACCCAAATGAGCAGAAACGCTGCAGGTAGTGAATTAAGCAGAATACACAACTTTCAGTAAAAACTCATCAATTTCATAAATATAACAGATTTTCTTGCCAAAAATCAGCAGATTAGTGTAAAACAACACATTTTGGCATGATTCAGTATAACATGCAGTAAAACAGAGATTTCCCGTTTTTTGACACAGCACTTGTGGCCAAATGAGCAGAAACGCTGCACGTTTTAAATAAGCAGAAAGACACAACTTTCAGTAAAAACTCATCAATTTCATAAATATAACAGACTTTCTTGCCAAAAATCAGCAGAGTTCTTTAAAACAACACATTTTGGCATGATTCAGTATAACATGCAGTAAAACAGAGATTTCCCGTTTTTTGACAGCACTTGACCCAAATGAGCAGAAACGCTGCAGGTAGTGAATTAAGCAGAAAGACACAACTTTCAGTAAAAACTCAATTTCATAAATATAACAAAGTTTCTTGCCAAAAATCAGCAGATTAGTGTAAAACAACACATTTTGGCATGATTCAGTATAACATGCAGTAAAACAGAGATTTCCCGTTTTTTGACAGCACTTGACCCAAATGAGCAGAAACGCTGCAGGTAGTGAATTAAGCAGAAAGACACAACTTTCAGTAAAAACTCATCAATTTCATAAATATAACAAAGTTTCTTCCCAAAAATCAGCAGATTAGTGTAAAACAACACATTTTGGCATGATTCAGTATAACATGCAGTAAAACAGAGATTTCCCGTTTTTCGGACAGCACTTGTGGCCAAATGAGCAGAAACGCTGCAGGTAGTGAATTAAGCAGAATACACAACTTTCAGTAAAAACTCATCAATTTCATAAATATAACAGAGTTTCTTGCCAAAAATCAGCAGATTACTTTAAAACAACACATTTTGGCATGATTCAGTAAACATACAGTAAAACAGAGATTTCCCGTTTTTTGACAGCACTTGACCCAAATGGGCAGAAACGCTGCAGGTAGTAAATTAAGCAGAAAGACACAACTTTCAGTAAAAACTCATATATTTCATAAATATAGCAGAATTTCTTGCCAAAAACCAGCAGATTAGTGTAAAACAACACATTTTGGCATGATTCAGTGTACATGCAGTAAAACAGAGATTTCCCGTTTTTTGACAGCACTTGTGGCCAAATGAGCAGAAACGCTGCAGGTAGTGAATTAAGCAGAAAGACACAACTTTCAGTAAAAACTCATCAATTTCATAAATATAACAGACTTTCTTGCCAAAAATCAGCAGATTAGTGTCAAACAACACATTTTGGCATGATTCAGTATAAAATGCAGTAAAACAGAGATTTCCCGTTTTTTGACACAGCAGTTGTGGCCAAATGAGCAGAAACGCTGCACGTAGTAAATTAAGCAGAAAGACACAACTTTCAGTAAAAACTCATCAATTTCATAAATATAACAAAGTTTCTTGCCAAAAATCAGCAGATTAGTGTAAAACAACACATTTTGGCATGATTCAGTATAACATGCAGTAAAACAGAGATTTCCCGTTTTTCGGACAGCACTTGTGGCCAAATGAGCAGAAACGCTGCAGGTAGTGAATTAAGCAGATTACACAAATTTCGGTAAAAACTCATCAATTTCATAAATATAACAGAGTTTCTTGCCAAAAATCAGCAGATTAGTGTAAAGCAACACATTTTGGCATGATTCAGTAAACATGCAGTAAAACAGAGATTTCCCGTTTTTTGGACAGCACTTGACCCAAATGGGCAGAAACGCTGCAGGTAATGAATTAAGCAGAAAGACACAACTTTCAGTAAAAACTCATCAATTTCATAAATATAACAGACTTTCTTGCAAAAAAACAGCAGATTAGTGTAAAACAACACATTTTGGCATGATTCAGTATAACATGCAGTAAAACAGAGATTTCCCGTTTTTTGACAGCACTTGTGGCCAAATGAGCAGAAACGCTGCAGGTAATGAATTAAGCAGAAAGACACAACTTTCAGTAAACACTCATCAATTTCATAAATATAACAAAGTTTCTTGCCAAAAATCAGCAGATTAGTGTAAAACAACACATTTTGGCATGATTCAGTATAACATGCAGTAAAACAGAGATTTCCCGTTTTTTGACACAGCACTTGTGGCGAAATGAGCAGAAACGCTGCACGTAGTAAATTAAGCAGAAAGACACAACTTTCAGTAAAAACTCATCAATTTCATAAATATAACAGACTTTCTTGCAAAAAATCAGCAGATTAGTGTCAAACAACACATTTTGGCATGATTCAGTATAACATGCAGTAAAACAGAGATTTCCCGTTTTTTGACACAGCACTTGTGGCCAAATGAGCAGAAACGCTGCAGGTACTGAATTAAGCAGAAAGATATAACTTTCAGTACAAACTCATCAATTTCATAAATATAACAAAGTTTCTTGCCAAAAGTCAGCAGATTAGTGTAAAACAACACATTTTGGCATGATTCAGTATAACGTGCAGTAAAACACAGATATCCCGTTTTTGGACAGCACTTGTGGCCAAATGAGCAGAAACGCTGCAGGTAGTGAATTAAGCAGAAAGACACAACTTTCAGTAAAAACTCATCAATTTCATAAATATAACAAAGTTTCTTGCCAAAAATCAGCAGATTAGTGTAAAACAACACATTTTGGCATGATTCAGTATAACATGCAGTAAAACAGAGATTTCCCGTTTTTTGACAGCACTTGACCCAAATGAGCAGAAACGCTGCAGGTAGTGTATTAAACAGAAAGACACAACTTTCAGTAAAAACTCATCAATTTCATAAATATAACAGATTTTCTTGCCAAAAATCAGCAGATTAGTGTAAAACAACACATTTTGGCATGATTCAGTATAACATGCAGTAAAACAGAGATTTCCCGTTTTTTGACACAGCACTTGTGGCCAAATGAGCAGAAACGCTGCACGTTTTAAATAAGCAGAAAGACACAACTTTCAGTAAAAACTCATCAATTTCATAAATATAACAGACTTTCTTGCCAAAAATCAGCAGAGTTCTTTAAAACAACACATTTTGGCATGATTCAGTATAACATGCAGTAAAACAGAGATTTCCCGTTTTTTGACAGCATTTGACCCAAATGAGCAGAAACGCTGCAGGTAGTGAATTAAGCAGAATACACAACTTTCAGTAAAAACTCATCAATTTCATAAATATAACAGAGTTTCTTGCCAAAAATCAGCAGATTACTTTAAAACAACACATTTTGGCATGATTCAGTAAACATACAGTAAAACAGAGATTTCCCGTTTTTTGACAGCACTTGACCCAAATGGGCAGAAACGCTGCAGGTAGTAAATTAAGCAGAAAGACACAACTTTCAGTAAAAACTCATCAATTTCATAAATATAACAGAGTTTCTTCCTTTTTTTCATCAGATTAGTGTAAAACAACACATTTTGGCATGATTCAGTATAACATGTAGTAAAACAGAGATTTCCCGTTTTTTGACACAGCACTTGTGGCCAAATGAGCAGAAACGCTGCACGTAGTAAATTAAGCAGAAAGACACAACTTTCAGTAAAAACTCATCAATTTCATAAATATAACAGATTTTCTTGCCAAAAATCAGCAGATTACTTTAAAACAACACATTTTGGCATGATTCAGTTATCATGCAGTAAAACAGAGATTTCACGTTTTTTGACAGCACTTGACCCAAATGAGCAGAAACGCTGCAGGTAGTGAATTAAGCAGAAAGATATAACTTTCAGTACAAACTCATCAATTTCATAAATATAACAGATTTTCTTGCCAAAAATCAGCAGATTAGTGTAAAACCACACATTTTGGCATGATTCAGTATAACATGCAGTAAAACAGAGATTTCCCGTTTTTTGACACAGCACTTGTGGCCAAATGAGCAGAAACGCTGCACGTTTTAAATAAGCAGAAAGACACAACTTTCAGTAAAAACTCATCAATTTCATAAATATAACAGACTTTCTTGCCAAAAATCAGCAGAGTTCTTTAAAACAACACATTTTGGCATGATTCAGTATAACATGCAGTAAAACAGAGATTTCCCGTTTTTTGACAGCACTTGACCCAAATGAGCAGAAACGCTGCAGGTAGTGAATTAAGCAGAAAGACACAACTTTCAGTAAAAACTCATCAATTTCATAAATATAACAAAGTTTCTTGCCAAAAATCAGCAGATTAGTGTAAAACAACACATTTTGGCATGATTCAGTATAACATGCAGTAAAACAGAGATTTCCCGTTTTTTGACACAGCACTTGTGGCCAAATGAGCAGAAACGCTGCAGGTAGTGAATTAAGCAGAATACACAACTTTCAGTAAAAACTCATCAATTTCATAAATATAACAAAGTTTCTTGCCAAAAATAAGCAGATTAGTGTAAAACAACACATTTTGGCATGATTCAGTATAACATGCAGTAAAACAGAGATTTCCCGTTTTTTGACAGCACTTGACCCAAATGAGCAGAAACGCTGCAGGTAGTGTATTAAACAGAAAGACACAACTTTCAGTAAAAACTCATCAATTTCATAAATATAACAGATTTTCTTGCCAAAAATCAGCAGATTAGTGTAAAACAACACATTTTGGCATGATTCAGTATAACATGCAGTAAAACAGAGATTTCCCGTTTTTTGACACAGCACTTGTGGCCAAATGAGCAGAAACGCTGCACGTTTTAAATAAGCAGAAAGACACAACTTTCAGTAAAAACTCATCAATTTCATAAATATAACAGACTTTCTTGCCAAAAATCAGCAGAGTTCTTTAAAACAACACATTTTGGCATGATTCAGTATAACATGCAGTAAAACAGAGATTTCCCGTTTTTTGACAGCATTTGACCCAAATGAGCAGAAACGCTGCAGGTAGTGAATTAAGCAGAATACACAACTTTCAGTAAAAACTCATCAATTTCATAAATAT
This sequence comes from Scarus forsteni, assembly GCA_036419115.1. NCBI lineage: Eukaryota > Metazoa > Chordata > Actinopteri > Labriformes > Labridae > Scarus > Scarus forsteni. The sequence continues at coordinate 60,497 of JAZDUH010000092.1, read as the reverse complement.
AACAGAGTTTCTTGCCAAAAATCAGCAGATTACTTTAAAACAACACATTTTGGCATGATTCAGTAAACATACAGTAAAACAGAGATTTCCCGTTTTTTGACAGCACTTGACCCAAATGGGCAGAAACGCTGCAGGTAGTAAATTAAGCAGAAAGACACAACTTTCAGTAAAAACTCATCAATTTCATAAATATAACAGAGTTTCTTGCAAAAAATCATCAGATTAGTGTAAAACAACACATTTTGGCATGATTCAGTATAACATGTAGTAAAACAGAGATTTCCCGTTTTTTGACACAGCACTTGTGGCCAAATGAGCAGAAACGCTGCACGTAGTAAATTAAGCAGAAAGACACAACTTTCAGTAAAAACTCATCAATTTCATAAATATAACAGATTTTCTTGCCAAAAATCAGCAGATTACTTTAAAACAACACATTTTGGCATGATTCAGTTATCATGCAGTAAAACAGAGATTTCACGTTTTTTGACAGCACTTGACCCAAATGAGCAGAAACGCTGCAGGTAGTGAATTAAGCAGAAAGATATAACTTTCAGTACAAACTCATCAATTTCATAAATATAACAGATTTTCTTGCCAAAAATCAGCAGATTAGTGTAAAACCACACATTTTGGCATGATTCAGTATAACATGCAGTAAAACAGAGATTTCCCGTTTTTTGACACAGCACTTGTGGCCAAATGAGCAGAAACGCTGCACGTTTTAAATAAGCAGAAAGACACAACTTTCAGTAAAAACTCATCAATTTCATAAATATAACAGACTTTCTTGCCAAAAATCAGCAGAGTTCTTTAAAACAACACATTTTGGCATGATTCAGTATAACATGCAGTAAAACAGAGATTTCCCGTTTTTCGGACAGCACTTGTGGCCAAATGAGCAGAAACGCTGCAGGTAGTGAATTAAGCAGAATACACAACTTTCAGTAAAAACTCATCAATTTCATAAATATAACAGAGTTTCTTGCCAAAAATCAGCAGATTACTTTAAAACAACACATTTTGGCATGATTCAGTAAACATACAGTAAAACAGAGATTTCCCGTTTTTTGACAGCACTTGACCCAAATGGGCAGAAACGCTGCAGGTAGTAAATTAAGCAGAAAGACACAACTTTCAATAAAAACTCATCAATTTCATAAATATAACAGAGTTTCTGGCAAAAAATCAGCAGATTAGTGTAAAACAACACATTTTGGCATGATTCAGTATAACATGTAGTAAAACAGAGATTTCCCGTTTTTTGACACAGCACTTGTGGCCAAATGAGCAGAAACGCTGCACGTAGTAAATTAAGCAGAAAGACACAACTTTCAGTAAAAACTCATCAATTTCATAAATATAACAGACTTTCTTGCCAAAAATCAGCAGAGTTCTGTAAAACAACACATTTTGGCATGATTCAGTATAACATGCAGTAAAACAGAGATTTCACGTTTTTTGACAGCACTTGACCCAAATGAGCAGAAACGCTGCAGGTAGTGAATTAAGCAGAAAGATATAACTTTCAGTACAAACTCATCAATTTCATAAATATAACAGATTTTCTTGCCAAAAATCAGCAGATTAGTGTAAAACCACACATTTTGGCATGATTCAGTATAACATGCAGTAAAACACAGATATCCCGTTTTTGGACAGCACTTGACCCAAATGAGCAGAAACGCTGCAGGTAGTGAATTAAGCAGAAAGACACAACTTTCAGTAAAAACTCATCAATTTCATAAATATAACAAAGTTTCTTGCCAAAAATAAGCAGATTAGTGTAAAACAACACATTTTGGCATGATTCAGTATAACATGCAGTAAAACAGAGATTTCCCGTTTTTTGACAGCACTTGACCCAAATGAGCAGAAACGCTGCAGGTAGTGTATTAAGCAGAAAGACACAACTTTCAGTAAAAACTCATCAATTTCATAAATATAACAGATTTTCTTGCCAAAAATCAGCAGATTAGTGTAAAACAACACATTTTGGCATGATTCAGTATAACATGCAGTAAAACAGAGATTTCCTGTTTTTTGGACAGCACTTGACCCAAATGAGCAGAAACGCTGCAGGTAGTGACCCAGGTAGCCTGCCAACTCGGCCCGTTTCTGGCTGAGTTACGGCACTTCAGGTTGTCTGCCGGCAACGGTTTGCCATAAGTGCACCAGATCTGGGCCAGATCTATTTGCCAGATTTGGCTGTGTTTCGGATCTGAGCAATTGGCTCAATTTTGGGCTACTTCCATCAGACAGGCTCATTTAAATTATAGATTTAAATATACATGATTTCCATTCTCTGTACCAACTATCTTTTTCAATATGTGATTTTAATTTTAAAATGGGGAAACATTAAATAAAGTATGACATATATCTATCTATATATATATATATATACGTCTCACGTCTCACTTCTTCTCCCGCTTATCCGTGGTCGGGTCGCGGGGGCAGCAGCCTAAGCAGAGAAGCCCAGACTTCCCTCTCCCCAGCCACCTCGTCCAGCTCTTCCCGGGGTATCCCGAGGCGTTCCCAAGCCAGCTGAGAGACATAGTCTCTCCAGCGTGTCCTGGAGTCTACCCGGGGCCGCCTTCCGGTGGGGCGTGCCGGAACACCTCACCAGGAGGCGTCAGGAGGCATCCGGACCAGATGCCGAGCCACCTCATCTGGCTCCTCTCAGCAGCGTAGGAGTAGTGGCTCTACTCCGAGCTCCTCCCGAATGACCGAACTTCTCACCCCTATCTCTAAGGGAGAGCCCAGCCACCCTGCGAAGGAAACCCATTTCAGCCGCTTGTACTCGCGATCTCGTTTTCTCAGTCACGACCCAGAGCTCGTGACCATATATGAGAATAGGGGTGAAGATCGACTGGTAAATCGAGAGCTTCGCCTCACGGCTCAGCTCCCTTTTTACCACGACAGACCGGTGCAGTGGCCTCATCACTGCTGTCGCCGCATCGATCCGCCTATCGATCTCCCGATCCACCTTCCTCCGCT
>JAZDUH010000092.1:0-55000 GCA_036419115.1 Scarus forsteni | reverse complement strand
GAGTGCAGCTAACACAATGGCTAACAATAGTCTGGTAGGTCGGCAGGTTTTTTCTGACTTTTTAAGTGTAACTCAAATGTAACTCGGCGATTACGTCATTCCCAGTTACGAGGTTGTCCCAGGACTGTGATTGACATCTCATTCAGATCAACTCAGGACGGTTGATAAGAGGTAAGTTTTAACCCAAATACTATACATAAACCTTATTATAAGTTATGTGCAGTATGTTGTATGCCGTTTAATGGCGAAAGCGACCGACACATTCTTTAAACACTAAGCTTTTCTAGCTAAGCTAGCGGCTAACCGACGCTAGCCGAGGTGAACGGTACAGGTCCTCGCGATCTCTTAAACTAATTAAATATACCATCAACTGACTCAAAAGCGCTCGTTTGGACAACTGATAGCTTGCACAGTCACGACGAAACGAAAAAAATAATCTAATATTACGAGGCAGAGCTATTTTAGCCGAGTGCATATACTGTGCGGAGTGAGTTCATGCAGCGAAAGAAAGTAGTTCCAAGTATTTGATTCATTTGTACCTTATAGTAGATCATCATCAAAAAAATTTCTATAGCGCGGTAAATGTACAAGGTACTTGTCCAGATGAGCATTGTGTGATCATTTTATAGTGTATTTAATAGATTCAGATAGGGATGGAAGGCGAAAAAACATATTCCCTCCCTCTCCCCCCCCCCTCCTTGGTTCCTCGCGCTCACGTCAAGTTCGCGGTCTTTAAAAAAAAAAAAAGAAAAAAAAGTTCACGGTCTTTATAGAGGGATTATCAGTCTTCGTCATCATAAAGCTGCGCACGCATCTTGACCGCAGAAGCAGCGTTTAGCTCCATTCATTCAGACGACTTAGCATTTTTAAACACTAAATTCAACCTGTTAGCAGCATCAAAATGTACGGTTGTTCTGTGGACAGCTGTCAAAAACAATACTACACAATCGAGGCAACTTCTGTCAAGTTTCGACCGTTACAGAGCAACCGGTGTTTCGGAGTTAATAGCGACCATGCTAACTAGTGAATTTCAGCCGACGGTAGCCGTGATTAACAGCCGAGAGTCACCAGTTAACAGGGTCACACTTTACACTGATACACCAGTGCGTCTGTGTGATTATGTGTCTTCTTTATCCGACCTCAGTTAACCAGGTTTGACTGCAAACAAGCAATATTAACTGCTGATACAGATTTGACTTTGCTTATTTAATTAAAAAGTTGGTTTGGGGCTGAGGTTATGACCAAACATGGACTCAATACAGACAGTAAATAATGAGTGATCCTATAAATTATGATTAACAGAAACAGATTTTATGAACAAAGTAAAATTACGTAATATTATTAAATGATGAACCAGTCTATTAACCCTGAATACACAACCATTAATACTCTGATTTGGTGCAGTTCTCTGGTCGTAGTTTTCTGGTTCTTTTATTATGAACTGAGTCTCAGACTCAGCAGTCTGTGTGCTCTTTTTGGTCTGGGAGGGTTTCTGATTTATTGACCCATGTTAACTTCCTGGTCTGTCACAGTCTAGTAAGTGTCCATGGATAATGCAGTGTTTTCGGTGGTTAACTCCCCCACGTCGGTCGACAAACCATTATACTCGGCAGTACTTCTGCACCCAAGTTGCGCGCGCATCCGCCGTTGTTGACAAACAAATAATCCCTCTATACAGTGGATCTTTGCGGCAGGATGAGAATAGATTGATAATGAAAATAGTTAATATATAAAACCAGTGATTAAGTGGTTTGAGGAAAAAATGATGACCAATTTTTTTTAGGAAAAACTAGCTTATCCAATAATTTGTAATCATTTTAGAGTAAGATCTTTTCTTGTCTGTCAAAACAAGGACACAGAGCCAGAAGAGGAGCCATAAAGAGGAGACAGCAGAGGCAGCACTGCAGGTACCCTTACTTACTTCCAGGTGTGGTCATCTGAGGGACTTGCGCCAGTTTTTGGGGTCATTAATGTAACCTGGTTGCTCTGTTCTGTACTTAGGCCATAATGACGGAGCATTACTCTGAGTACAGTAAGTCATCAAATCAACGAAGAAAGGCGATATCTGCAGTCAATACACATCTACAGCAACATTCTGCAAATATTCACACCTCTCTAGATGAACTGGGCTGAATTTGCTGATCCTGTGGAAAGTGGAAATCAATTTCTTCAACAACAAAGTGCTGAGTGTGGTGATCAAGTTGAAAATGGGGATCGCCAGGGCCAGGATTGTGAGGAAGTGGATTTTATGGATACTGAATGCGCAGCAGAGGTTTATCCAGAGACAGTGGATGACTTTGAAAATTGGGTTGAGAGTGATGATGATGATATTCAACAGCCAACGCTCGCTACTAGCTTGAAGAACTGGGCCGTGGAATATGGTATCACACTGGTTGCACTGACTGCTCTGTTGTCAGTGTTGAGGCATCACCACCCATCCCTTCCTAAGGATGAAAAAACACTCCTCCGTACGAGCAGGAATTATGTGATCAAACAAGTTGCGGGTGGTGCCTACTTTTACTTTGGGATTGTAAATGCTCTGTCATGTTTCTTCAATTGCACTTGGTCAAAAATTCCAGATCGTCACACAATCAAACTACAACTAAATTTCGATGGTCTCCCTCTTTTTAAGAGTTCAGGTATCCAGTTATGGCCTATTTTGGGGTTAGTACAGGGATTTGGTGTAAAAAAACCTTGCTTGATTGGCTTGTTTGGTGGAAGATCAAAACCGCATCCTCTGAGAGAATACTTGAGAGATCTAGTGACAGAGATACAAATCGTAGCAGCTGGCTTTACATATAAAGGAAAAACACTGTTCATAAAAATTGCATCAGTAATGTGTGATGCTCCTGCACGAGCATATATAAAAGCCATAAAATATTACACTGGATATGCAGGCTGTGACAAGTGCATACATACATACATAGACTTTACGTAGATGGCAAAATGACTTTTCCAGACACCAAAAGCTCTGCTAGAACTGATGAAAGTTTCAGACTTCAGTTGGATGAGGAACATCACAGAGGCATCTCCCCACTTACAGAGACTAGCATCGGAATGGTTTCTATGTTTCCCCATGATTATATGCATCTTGTCTGCCTTGGAGTCACAAGGAAGCTCCTAGAGCTGTGGACAGGTAGCAAGGGCCGTCTTAGTTGTCGCTTGCCATCCGTGAAAGTAAATCAGTTGTCAGAGAGGCTCCTGTCTTTCAAATGTCACATGCCCATTGAATTTGCTCGAAAGCCCAGATCTGTTGAAGAGAGACATAGATGGAAGGCAACTGAATTCAGACAATTTATGTTGTATACTGGGCCTGTTGCACTTCTTGATGTCGTTAGCACACAAGTCTACAACAATTTCATGTTGTTATAAGTTGCCATATCGCTATTGGCATGTCCCAAGCTGTGTGTGCTCTTCAGTGATTTTGCCCACACTTTGCTTGTGTCTTTTGTAGAACACTTTGGGCAGCTTTATGGCAGGGAAAATCTTGTATACAATGTGCATGGCCTTATACATCTCACTGATGACGTAAAAGAGCATGGAGAATGTTTGGACAACATTTCTGTGTTTCCCTTTGAGAATTATCTTGGTCAAATAAAGAAAATGGTCCGCAGCCCCCAGTTCCCAGTTGCACAAGTTGTGAGGCGAATGTCAGAGTCTAACAATGCAGTTTGTAATTCAGGTAAAAATGAAAGCAAATTCAGAAAGCCACACAGTGAGGGTCCGCTGCCATCACACATCACATGTGCAGCCATGCAGTACAGAGAAATTAGTCTTTCACAGTTTTGTGTCAAAGTATTCACAGGTGATAACTGCATCTGTTGTAACGGTACAGTTGGCATCGTCCGGAATATCTTTGTGGTTGATGGGGATCTATATTTGGTGTATAATGAGTTCACCCATTGTTCAAGCTTCTTTGACTACCCGATCAATTCATGCCAACTTGGAGTGTTCCTACTTGCAGACCTGTCACAGGAACTAAAATACACTAGAATGGATGAGACTGTGACAAAGTATGTACTCCTTCCATTCAGAGACAAATTTGTGGGCATGCCATTTCTTCATTTGTCATAAGATATTCATTTGAACATGTACACAAGTACCTCCATCCTCTCGGGCCATATGAAATTTGTTTGAATTGTTTCAAAATTCTGTTTTATTTTTTCTAAATTTAGCTTTTTTAATTTTAATTGTAATTCAGTTAAACATTTTTTGTGTTTTTGAGACAGTTTCTCTGACATGTTTTTCCAAAGTGAAATAGATTTCTGAATTTCAATGTGGAAGCTTCCAGTTTGGCATTTCTGCTGCTACCCCCTTGGTTTTCAAGCAGCTAGAAGATGGTTACTTAAAAAAAAACCCAGTTCAGAAGTTGTTGCTGGTAAATCACATGTAATATAGTTTTCATATTTTTACAACACTTTTGATATTTACTTGGCACTGAGAAAAAAATGTACAAATATGTGAAATTGTGTAAATATATTTCTGTTACGTGTCAACATTGTCTGGCTGCTGATGACAAAAGCTGGTGAAACTGAATCACAGAGACAATGATTCACAGAGACATTGGTTCACAGAGACATTGGTTCACAGAGACAATAAAGAAATGAAGCGTAGAGGCACCTAACCGTCTGCCTGTATATTGCCTTTTATTTTGAAGATAATGTACCACATTGTGGAATTTCTTGAAGAGGGAGGCACAGAGGTTGTGCCAGCCTCATGGGTCCAAGATGGCAGAAGCTTTTGGCCTCCCTACAATTCCAGGGAAAGATGCAACCAGGCCATAGTGAGAGAAGACCCTCCTGAGGAATCCTGGGAAAGATGTAATGTCAGGATCAGGGCCACAAAAGGTATGCTTTGCTTATAATTTCATGCCTGGCAACCACAAATCACATTTAATGTAAGGGTAACCATTAACAGAGATTGGTATTGATTGCAGCATTTAGTCAATTTAATGTTAACTTTTACCCAGGTACATATAACGAGGCACGGCTGCTCCTTCCAAGGGCCCTGCTTACATCAGATCTAACAGATGATGAGCACGACACTCGTCCGGCCCATAAGAAAAGGAAGCGAAGGTAATCTGGGATGGGTACCAAGTTTGACACCGGTTCCTGATTGGTCAGTATCAGGAGCATTGATAAGGTCTTGGATTTTCAGTGCTGCTATCTGTATTTTAATAATGCTTTTATTTAAGGATCGACCGATTTGCATTTTTTAGGGCCGATGCCGATATCGATTTTTTCCCATCACCCTTAGCCAATGACCTACTATGGACTGCCAATTTTCTTGGGCTGATATATTTGGCCAATACTGCTTTTGCTCCCTCTATTTACATGTAAAAAAATGACACACAGATGACAAATAATACAGGTTTTAACTTAGAAATATACAATAAACCTGAAAAGCATCCATTAACAGAAAGTGTTTGATTTATAACTTAAGACTGCTATGGTTTAATTTTTCTGCACAAAATAAAATGATCATGTCTTTGGCTACTGTTCTGCTGTCAGGTTTGGCAACACCAGAACATAAATCAGCAGGAAAACAACTGATGTCATATGCACATTAAGCCACAAGTTGTTTAAGTTTTAAACGGCAGTATTAACCATAAAAGGAATAAATACTCAACAGTATTCAATGTAAAAAACATTCTCTCATAGTTTAATCACAGTTTAATTAAGTTTATCCCCAATTGATATGATGGCTGCTCCTCCCCGGTGAGACACACACACACACACACACACACACTGACTGAAAAACTCTGCTATCACTGGGTTGATAAAGGAAGCAAAACGGCTCTGAACACGTTTTCACGAAACACTGACACAATTTAGGACTACATATAAAACATTTCTCTCATCATTAAAGTTCTTTTGGGGCACTCTAAAGACCTCCCTGATAGCAGACATAGCTGCTCCACTCCGCTTTGACGGAGACACAAACACACGGCACGCATTTAACCTCATCCGAGTTGAGCTCCTCCAAACACCATGGAACAGAATTGACAGCGCTGCCATTAATAATTAATCCTTAAACCGGTGTTCGTAACAGCTGTACATTAGCCTACAAGTACGTCAACAGTTCATATATTATGCTAAGTAGTTTTAAAGACGAAGCATTCAGCAGCATTCACATTTTTCTGACCCACAACCTTAACTATATTTGCAAGCACATGCATGATTTGCACTTGGCTTTCTTGTTTCCTATTTCAAAGTGGGAGACAATATTTCAACTAAGTTTAACCAAGGCTAATTTAAAGTTTAAAACTCACCGTTTCAGTAGTAAATACTGCTGTCACTTCTCTTGCAGTGGGGGGCGGGTAACGTGCCTGCATGCGCTACATGGTCTTCCAGCAACATGGAGCAGCCCGTGGATGCCTGTCTGTAAATCAGGCCGCAGAATAATACATCGGCGAACGCACACGCAAATCGGCCGATGCCGATTGGAGTAAAAAACGCAAATACTGCCCCGATATATCGGCCGGCTGATGCATCGGTCGATCCTTACTTTTAATTTGACCGTTCCCTAACGATGACAAAGCAACACCAGTCTGTCTGACCACAGAGCTACATTTCTTTTTTATGTGCAGTTTTACAGTAAAATTAGATGTGGTGGCTCAGTGGTTAGCACTGTTGCTTCACAGCAAGAAGGTCGCAGGTTTGAACCCTGGTAATTTCATTTAAAGGAAAATTAGACTGATTTTGTGCAAATCTGGTTATGGATGAAACATTTCTGAGACTTGTCTTAGTACTACTTGCTTATCCATTAATGAAAATAATTTTTGTTAATAGACCGACAAGCAAACTCCTAGAGTCAAGCAGTGAAGAAGATGCAAATGCCAGCAGTCATGAGCAACCCAGAGGGAGAGCTACTCGCGGTCAGTCTCCGTTGGCACCTGCACCAGCCATTGCTGCTTCTGACAACATCAGAAGAGCCACTCTTGCTCTGCCTGCCACCACTATGTCTGCACCAGCTAATACCATGACCAGACCATCACCAGCACCTAGCCTGGGGAGGGCAACGCCTAGCCGTCCTAACCCGGGGATGGCAACACCTAACCGTCCAAACCCTGCCACGTCTAGCCATCACAGGCTCCCGCCTGTGTGTGATCGTGAGTCTGACAGCAAATATGACCATTATTTCCTTCTGTAACCAAACACCTCTAGCCTTAACTTTGTGTTTAGTGCTTTGTAGGCTTTTTAAATTATATTTATGCCACTGTGTTTCCAGATCTCAGCTGCTTAACTTATTAAATGTGTTGTGTTGTATTTTACAGCAATTCTACACGAGATTTTAGCTTCCCTGGAGACAGTTAAGCAGAACCAGAAACTGATTTTGCTGCAATTGCAACGTTCTTCTCATCAGCCAATCGAGGTGCCAGAGGTTTCTGGCATTCAGCTGAAATCCCTGGATGATCTAAGGATGCTTGAGGAGAACATTGCAACAAACATGGAATACAAACAAAAACTGGTAGGCGACTGAAGATGTTATGCCATATGGATGCCTGTAAAACACATTAACTTCCATTAACCTTTTCACCTATGGGTTTATGGCACAGCCTTAAACCTCAGTGTAAAATGTATGTATACACACGCACACTCACACTTCATAGACACAGTGATATTTGCAATGAATGAATTTTGTCTTTCAGATCACGGTTTTGGGACTGGCAGGTGGTTTGACTGTGAAGGACACAGTGTGGAGAGTCATGGCCAAAGTAATGACCAACCAACTCGCCAAGATGATCAACTGGCGAGGGGTTAATGGGAAGACTGCCTTTGAGCCACTTGCGATTAAGGATGTTGTCCTGAGTAAGCTATTTTAGTATAATATAGTTGCTTAATTTTGTAAATAATTTTGGATCAAGGTTAAAATAGTTTGGGATTTGTCATTATAGTTTAGTTTTAGTTAGTTTTGACATTTTTTTTCTAATTATAAATTAGCATTAGTTTTGACATTTTTTTTCTAATTATAAATTGGTATTAGTTAGTTTTGACATTTTTTTCCCATTACAGTTTATTTTTAATTAGTTTTAGAGCGGGTATTCTAGTTTTGATTTAGTTTTGATTTTTGCAACAAGGCTTAGTTTCAGTTTAGTTTGAGTTTTTTCATACCTTATTTGCCAGGTGCAGGATTCAAAAAAGTCAGAGTAAGTATTTTATAATACTGTTTATTTTTAAGTCCAACATAGTGCTCACTGCTCAGTCAGTGCTGATACTGTACTGTTGGCTGCTGCCTTAAACACAAGAAAATAATATAAACTTAATATAAAAAATATAAACATCAATATAAACTCTGGGCTTCCTTGTTTTCATAGGCTGTATAAGCCTCCTTATGGGTGCTCCTCAAATGGGCTTTTAAGTTTGTGGGATTTTTCCCCTTAAGAAGCGCTCCACATATCTCACCATTTTTAATTTCCGCCAGGCACTTGCATTTTTTTGTCTCACTGTCATAGTCAAAAAAAATTCCCAAATGGGACACTGCTGCCTTCTCCCAACTATAGCCATTTCTTCCAAGTTGTTCCAACAACACGTTTCGTCGCGGCACAGAGCACAGCCAGTCAGTGCAGTAAACAAGCACGTCCCAGTACGTTGCTATGATGGTGCCGTACAGCGCTGACAACTGCCGAAAACTGTCGTAAAATTGGTTGGGAAAATCTGTCAGATTAATTTAAATCCTAAAACGGGTTGGAAACATTTCCAATCAAAAGAGCCATTTTGCCCGCCACGCCCACCAAAAAAATCTGTCTGGAGCCACAAAACACATTTGAACCTTAAAATGACAACAGCAGCACCTGCTGACTCTACATTGTAATGACATTAGATCTATAAGCAAACTGCTTTACCACCTGACATGACTACTCTATAATTGGCCATGTACTTTTGTTGCTTTAACTTGACATTAGTGTTGGTTAATTAATTTAGAACTAAAATGACCACAATGGTGTGTTTACTTGGATTTTCAGGTTTGTCAACAAAAATAACAATTAGTAATAACCCGTGTTAGCACAGTTATTTTCATTTTTTATTTTGCTATTGTTGTTGCTCTGTTTTTTTCCCACAGGATTAGGTTTTACTTGCAGTGGGGAATTCTTAAATACTTATTTGACATCATCAGGTGAAATGGGGGTCAGTAGGTCCTCCCCTCACATTTTTAATTAAAAACATTTTTTTTCCTGCATTCAGATCATTATTATGCGCAATTTTATCATAATCATGAAGTAGTCTTGTGATTTTTGAGGTGCTTTTCAACATCTCATCAGTGTTTTAGAAGCTTATCCCACATAATTACTCAATATTTATTGTCATGCCAATTTTGATGTGTCATAAAAAAATTGTCAGATATACATATAGTACAGTTACTCACACACCCGAGTCTGTAGTTAGTGAATGAGAGATAATGTGAGGGGGAGAGACTGACTGCAATCATAACGCATAATGGTAATAAAAAAAACATCCACCTGATATCTTTGTGTAAAAATCTCTGCTTCAACAACGCCATCACAGTCGTGCTGAATTATCGTCCCCGTCTCTCGTCTTTTCCAAAGCTTTATCGACGACATGCCTCTGTTTAAAAAGTTTGAATCCCTTCACAGCAGCAGTTGAAAGTATGAGAGTTCATCAAAACATCTTCATCAGAACTTAAAATGAACATCAAGTGAGCTCACAGCTAAAGATTCAGCAGCGTCCTGCTCTCACTCCAACCTGCTGCAGATCACGCAGAGGTCATGGGAGGTGCACACATGACGCAAAGTTAACGATGTAAAAACCAAGAAAATGTCATTAAAAGAAAAATGGCAGATGGTGCTAAAACATGCAGAAATAACATCAATTAATTAGAGTTTAATGCAGGTCAAAGGGGATGTTTTTTGCTCTTCTGTCCTCTGAGTCCAGAGAGCCACTGGCGAGGGGCAAAAGAGCCACATGCGGCTCCGGAGCCGCAGGTTGCCGACCCCTGTCCTAGAGGATAATAAATATTGTCCAAAAATGGTAACAAAGGACATTTTGTCTATAATTTTAGTTAGTTTTGTGAACATGAGATACAGTTTTAGTTTACTTATTATTTTTGTTTTCTTTTCTAGTTTTTATTAGTTTGGGTCAACTGCAATGTATTTTGAATTTTAGTTTTCGTTCAAAGTTTTGTTTTAGTTAACTATCATCACCTTGTTTTCGATAATACCGTTTTCTTCTTTAATGAGAGTTAGGGAACCCACACAGGAAACTTAGAAGATGCAATGCATCATGCAAGTGTCATATGTTTAGATCTGGGCCGATCATATATTGACATCATCCCTGGCTACAAAGAGACACTTGCAGCTCGTGTCAAAAATTAAATAAATAATAAAATCAGTTAGCTTTTTTAAATACTTTCTCAGGACTTGGACACCACATTCATTACATTGGTGATAGTGGTGTAAATCACTAGTTTCATCACAATACAATAAAGCAATACTGATTGGATATTCGCTGTTATCACAAAATCTGTCAGGATCTGACATTAATTCAATTCAGAGGTCTGTAATTGATATGGGACAATATCATTATGCTCATTTAACATCATCAGTACAACACTAGCTATGTTTAATATGTCTTTGTTGATTAACTGTTTTTAACTTTTTGGGAAAATTGATTTATCAACTTTGAATACTTTAAAGACCCTGCTGATACCCTGAAATAAATTAAGAAAAAAATTAAAAGTAGGATTTTTTTGAGAATTGCTGTAACCTGCCTGTTCTTTTGTGTGTATTTTTAAGGAGCTGTGCGCCGAAACCAAGCCACTGCAGATGCATCTGATGGCGACATAGAGGCATACATCAAAAGGTGGCTGCAGCTTGCACCCGACAGAGATGGAGGAAGGAGAAGCCGCGCCTTGATACAAGCAGAGAGAGACACTAATTAAACAGACTGTGAGGAGTTTCTAAGTAACTCCAAAAAAGTCTCCCTTTTAGATATATGCCTGATGGAAATACACACTTTAAGATGAGTTTTATTGCATCAAAACAGTTTATCTATCAATGCTATTCCTTAGCTTCGCGGTCGGGTCGGACAGGGCTGGACTGGCCTGGAAACTCAACTTCAGGAACAAGACAATTAAATCTAGAGCAAATTTATATTATTCAGACACGTCTTAGAGCACCGGGCTGTAAATAGAAATATATTGGCGGCTACAAAACTAGGATACTAAGTTTTCCAAAAATTGCTTGTTGTCACACATCAAAAACAACCGCTACATACCTTGGTTCATGTCTTTTGGTGCGTTCCAGTTTGAGTCAGAAGTAGGAATTTCCAGATGTTACTCCCAATTCCGAGGTTACTGGAATGCAGCATTACAACAGTCGCCGTGCTCATGCGTTCCGGTAATAGATTCTCATAGCACCTTTAGTCATTTTCCAAAACTATATTGCCCAAAGGTTGAGCCGGCTCTGGTGACCCCTTCTCCTCTTCTTCCTCTCCTTCCTAATTCTTTCTAAATCCCTTTCCTCCCCTCCTCCTCTTCTTCCTCCTCCTCTTCTCCTCCCCCTCTCCTCTCGTCTCCTCACCTCTCCTTCCTCCTCTCCTCCTCCTCTCTTCCTCACCTTTCTCCTCCTCTTCCTTCTCTCCTCCCCCTGTCCTCTCTTCCTCCCCTCTTTCTCTCTCCTCCTACTTTCTTCCTCCCTCTCCTTTCCCCATCTTCTCCTCTCATCTTCATCCCCCCTCCCCTCCCTCTCTTCCTCTCATTTATCCTCCTCTCCTACTCCTCTGCTTCCTCTATTTCCTCACTTTCTCCTCCTCTTTTCTTTTCCTCCTTCTGCTCTCCTCTCCTCTCCTCTTCCTCTCTTCCTCTTCTTTCTCCTCCTCTTCCTCCCCTCCTCCTCTTTTCCACTCCTTTCTTAACCCCCTTCTTTCCCTTCTCCTCCTCTTTTCCACACCTTCCTCCTCCTCTTCCCTCCCTCCCTCCCTCCTCTTCACCTCCTTCCTCCTCTCCACCTCCTCTCTTCCTCACCGTCCTCCTCCTCTCCATCTTCTCCTCACCTTCCCTCTCCTGTCCTCCTTCCTCCTCTCCTCACCTACTTCCTTCCTCCCTCTCCTTTTCCCCATCTTCTCCTCTCATCTTCATCCCCCTCCTACCTCCTCTCTTCCTCTCATTCATCCTCCTCTCCTACTCCCTCTGCTTCCTCCTTTTTCCTCACTTTTTCCTCCTTCTTCTCCTTCCTCTTCTTTCTCCTCCCTCCTTCTCTTTTCCCTCCTTTCTTAACCCCTTCCTTTCCTTCTCCTCCTATTTTCCGCACATTCCTCCCCCTCTTCCATCCCTCCCTCCCTCCTCTTTGTCTCCTTCCTCCTCTCCATCTCATGTCTTCCTCTTATTCATCCCCCTCTCCTACTCTGGTCCTCTCTTTACTCACTTTTTTCTCCTCCTCTTTACCTTCTTATGCTCTCCTCTTCCTCTCTTCCTCTCCTTTCTCCTCTCCTCACCTTCTCATCTTTCCCTCCTTCCTCCTCTTCCTCCCCTCCTCCTCTTTTCACTCCTTTTCTAACCCCCTTCCTTCCCTCCTCCTCCTCTTTTCCACACCTTTTTTCTTCTCTTCCCTCCCTCCCTCCTCTTCCTCTTCTTCCTCCTATCCATCTCCTCCTCACCTCCCCTCTTCTCATCTTTTCCTTCCCCTTCCTGTCCTCTCTTCTTTCCTTCCTTCCTCTCCTCACCTAACTCCCTCCTCTCCTTTTCCACCCCTTGTCCCCTCCACTCATCTTCATCCTCTCCTCTTCCTCTGCTTCCTTTCTTTCCTCACTTTTTCCTCTCCTCCCCTCCTCCTTCGTCTCTCATCTTCCACTCCTCCTCTCCTTCCTCCTCTCCTCTCCTTCCTCCTCTGTTACCCTCCTTCCTCCTACTCTCCCTTCCACCTCTTCTCCTCCTCACTTCCCCTCCTTCCTCCTTCCCTCCTTCCTTCTCTCAACCTTCTCTCTTCCTCACAGGAGGAGGACAGTGAGGAAGAGAGGAGGTTGAGAGGAGGACGGAGAGGAAGAGAAGGGAGGGAGGGAAGAGGAGGAGGAAGGTGTGGAAAAGAGGAGGAGAAGGGAAAGAAGGGGGTTAAGAAAGGAGTGGAAAAGAGGAGGAGGGGAGGAAGAGGAGAGGTGAGGAGAGCAGAAGGAGGAAAAGAAAGGAGGAGAAAGTGAGGAAATGAGGAAGCAGAGGAGTAGGAGAGGAGGATGAATGAGAGGAAAGAGGAGGTGGGAGGGATGAAGATGAGAGGAGAAGATAGAGAAAAGGAGAGGGAGGAAGGAAGTAGGTGAGGAGAGGAAGAGAGGACAGGGGGAGGAAGGAGAAGATGAGAAGAGGGGAGGTGAGGAGGAGAGAAGGAAGAGGAGGAGAAAGGTGAAGTGGAGAGGAGGAAGGAGAGGTGAGGAGACGAGAGGAGAGGGGGAGGAGGAGAGGAGGAGGAAGAAGAGGAGGAGGAGGAAAGGGAGGGTAGGAAGGAGAGGAAGAAGAGGAGAAGGGGTCACCAGAGCCGGCTCAACCTTTGGGCAATATAGTTTTGGAAAATGACTAAAGGTGCTATGAGAATCTATTACCGGAACGCATGAGCACGGCGACTGTTGTAATGCTGCATTCCAGTAACCTCGGAATTGGGAGTAACATCATCTCCCACTTATCGGCGTTCCAGTAAAAGTTGGAAAAAAAACATGCCGACATACCAGGCTATTGTTAGCTGTTGTTAGCACGTACTGTGTTGTTGTTCACAAATATCACATGAAGAATGTGATTATCACTATGGCAGCATTTTTGTAAATATAAGTCTAACAATACTATGTATACAGCTGATCTAGAGCCACACACCCCAGTCACAAGGGCTAATAAATGGATTATTCCTGGAGCTAAATAACTGTTCACACTGGGGGCATCCATCTTCCATTGTCAACTCGGGGGTGGTGAGGTTTCATGGAGTTCCCAGTAGGAAATTCAGACTTCGGGGAACGTTCCAGTTGCAGTTTCGGGACTCGGAAATTCCTCCTCCTCACCTCCCCGCTTCTCATCTTCTCCTTCCTCCTCCTGTCCTCTCTTCCTCCTCTCTTCCTCTCCACACCTACTTCCTCCCTCTCGTTTTCCCCATCTTCTCCTCTCATCTTCATCCCCCCTCCTACCTCCTCTCTTCCTCTCATTCATCCTCCTCTCCATCTCCTCCTCACCTCCCCTCTTCTCCTCTTTTCCTTCCCCCTCCTGTCTTCTCTTCCTCCTCTCTTCCTCTCCTCACCTCCTCCTCTTTTCCACTTCTTCCTCATCCTGTTTCTTCCCTCCTTCCTCTTGCTCTCCTTCCTTCTCTCCTCTCTGCTTCCTTCTCTCTTCCTCTCCTAATCTCCTTCCCTTCTCCTCCTCTCCTCTTCCTCTTCTTCTTCCTCTCTTACCCCTCTCCTCTCCTCTTCTATTCTCTCCTGTCCTCTCCTTGCTGGTTGATGCCAGTGGGATTTATATTAAAAAAATTAATGAAAGTGATGACATGACAAATGAGGTGATCACAGTCACCAAAACTTTTATTTCTTCAATGGATAAATAAACTTTGAGGTTGAGTACAGAAATCCTGAATTTACAGAGCCAGTTGATGAGGGTGGTATGGTTTAGCAAGATCACAATAATATGGTCAAGACAAACTGGACCAATGGGACAGATCCTGGATCTGTTTATCCTACATTTGTACAGCCTGTACCACGAATGTAAATATGTACATGTAAAAATGGTGTAAACAGAGTCAATGTCTGTTGAGAGAGGGAAAGTGTTGTACAGTATTTCTCGATGGTTAACACACAGATTTTGGTGCTTGAGACACAATAGGCCCAACATGTAACTCATGCACCAACTCCCCGAGCCAATTCTGCTAAACTACAAGCACAATTCCTGCCTTACACTTAGACTGCAGTTCTAATACACTCTTTTTTTTCAAAGCACTACACACGACTCTCTGCATTTGGCACACTTTTCATGAAGATATTCTTCACACTGTCATTTAGAATTCTATAATTATTACTATGACCACTGACTCATCACATGGGAAAACACCTGTCCAACAGTTTTACAATTAGCAATCAGCTGTGCTGTTGCCAGCACCTCATTTGCTTCTTTTTTTGTTACTGTAACTATGCGCGATTGTGTGTTTTTGCAAAAACAATGCAACTTTGTTTTGGTTATGAAGTTCACTGTGTACACTGTTTTTGTTTGAAAAATAAAATACATGGAGCCGATCCTGGCCCATTGCATGGATCAGTTCTGGCAGTTTTCTTGGGAGGATTCCGGCCCAATGCTGGCAATGCTGGTTCAGTTTTGTCAGCCGGACTTGGCCCAGTGTACTCGGGCCGATTCTGGGGAGTCATTCAAACCAGATCTGGCCCGAGTCCAGCAACCGGACTCGGCCCAGTGTACTCGGGCCGATTCTGGGGAGTCTTTCAGACCAGGTCTAGCCCATGTCCGGCAACCGGACTCGGCCCAGTGTACTCGGGCCGATTCTGGGGAGTCTTTCAGACCAGGTCTGGCCCATGTCCGGCAACCGGACACGGCCCAGTGTACTCGGGCCGATTCTTGGGAGTCATTCAAACCAGGTCTGGCCCATGTCCGGCAACCGGACTCGGGCCGAGTGATTTCTTCCGGCCTGCCGGAGGTGGGCCAGAATTGGGCCAAGCGATTTTGACTACATGGGGAATTAAGCAGAAAGACACAACTTTCAGTAAAAACTCATCAATTTCATAAATATAACAGAGTTTCTTGCCAAAAAGCAGCAGATTAGTATAAAAAAACACATTTTGGCATGATTAAGTATAACATGCAGTAAAACAGAGACTTCCCGTTTTTTGACAGCACTTGCGACCAAATGAGCAGAAACGCTGCAGGTAGCGCAACAAGACAGAACTTTCAGTAAAAACTCATCAATTTCATAAATATAACAGAATTTCTTGCCAAAAATCAGCAGATTAGTGTAAAACAGCACATTTCTGCATGATTCAGTATCACATGCAGTAAAACAGAGATTTCAACTTTTTGGACAGCATTTGTGAACAAATGAGCAGAAACGCTGCAGGTAGTGAATTAAGCAGAAAGACACAACTTTCAGAAAAACTCGTCAATTTCATAAATATAACAGACTTTCTTGCCAAAAAGCAGCAGATTAGTATAAAAAAACACATTTTGGCATGATTCAGTATAACATGCTGTAAAACAGAGA
Source organism: Scarus forsteni (assembly GCA_036419115.1). NCBI lineage: Eukaryota > Metazoa > Chordata > Actinopteri > Labriformes > Labridae > Scarus > Scarus forsteni. The sequence goes on along the minus strand of JAZDUH010000092.1, from coordinate 38,817 downwards.
TTTCCCTGTTTTTGGACAGCACTTAACCCAAATGAGCAGAAACGCTGCAGGTTGTAAATTAAGCAGAAAGACACAACTTTCAGTAAAAACTCATCAATTTCATAAATATAACAGACTTTCTTGACAAAAATCAGCAGATTAGTGTAAAACATCACATTTTGGCATGATTCAGTATAACATGCAGTAAAACAAAGACTTCCCGTTTTTTGACAGCACTTGCGACCAAATGAGCAGAAACGCTGCAGGTAGTGAATTAAGCAGAAAGACACAACTTTCAGTAAAAACTCATCAATTTCATAAATATAACAGAGTTTCTTGCCAAAAATCAGCAGATTAGTGTAAAACAACACATTTTGGCATGATTCAGTATCACATGCAGTAAAACAGAGATTTCAACTTTTTGGACAGCATTTGTGGACAAATGAGCAGAAACGCTGCAGGTAGTGAATTAAGCAGAAAGACACAACTTTCAGAAAAACTCGTCAATTTCATAAATATAACAGACTTTCTTGCCAAAAAGCAGCAGATTAGTATAAAAAAACACATTTTGGCATGATTCAGTATAACATGCAGTAAAACAGAGATTTCCCTGTTTTTGGACAGCACTTAACCCAAATGAGCAGAAACGCTGCAGGTTGTAAATTAAGCAGAAAGACACAACTTTCAGTAAAAACTCATCAATTTCATAAATATAACAGACTTTCTTGCCAAAAAGCAGCAGATTAGTGTAAAAAAAAAACATTTTGCAATGATTCAGTACAACATGCAGTAAAACAGAGATTTCCCGTTTATGGACAGCACTTGACCCAAATGAACCGAAACGCTGCAGGTAGTGAATTAAGCAGAAAGACACAACTTTCAGTAAAAACTCATCAATTTCATAAATATAACAGAGTTTCTTGCCAAAAATCAGCAGATTAGTGTAAAACAACACATTTTGGCATGATTCAGTATAACATGCAGTAAAACAGAGATTTCCCGTTTTTTGACAGCACTTCTGGCCAAACGAGCAGAAACGCTGCAGGTAGTGAATTAAGCAGAAAGACACTCAGTAAAAACTCATCAATTTTATAAATATAACAGAGTTTCTTGACAAAAATCAGCAGATTAGTGTAAAACATCACATTTTGGCATGATTCAGTATAACATGCAGTAAAACAGAGACTTCCCGTTTTTTGACAGCACTTGCGACCAAATGAGCAGAAACGCTGCAGGTAGCGCAACAAGACAGAACTTTCAGTAAAAACTCATCAATTTCATAAATATAACAGAATTTCTTGCCAAAAATCAGCAGATTAGTGTAAAACAACACATTTTGGCATGATTCAGTATCACATGCAGTAAAACAGAGATTTCAACTTTTTGGACAGCATTTGTGGCCAAATGAGCAGAAACGCTGCAGGTAGTGAATTAAGCAGAAAGACACAACTTTCAGAAAAACTCATCAATTTCATAAATATAACAGACTTTCTTGCCAAAAAGCAGCAGATTAGTATAAAAAAACACATTTTGGCATGATTCAGTATAACATGCAGTAAAACAGAGATTTCCCTGTTTTTGGACAGCACTTAACCCAAATGAGCAGAAACGCTGCAGGTAGTGAATTAAGCAGAAAGACACAACTTTCAGTAAAAACTCATCAATTTCATAAATATAACAGACTTTCTTGACAAAAATCAGCAGATTAGTGTAAAACATCACATTTTGGCATGATTCAGTATAACATGCAGTAAAACAAAGACTTCCCGTTTTTTGACAGCACTTGCGACCAAATGAGCAGAAACGCTGCAGGTAGTGAATTAAGCAGAAAGACACAACTTTCAGTAAAAACTCATCAATTTCATAAATATAACAGACTTTCTTGCCAAAAAGCAGCAGATTAGTGTAAAAAAACACATTTTGGCATGATTCAGTATCACATGCAGTAAAACAGAGATTTCAACTTTTTCGACAGCATATGTGGCCAAATGAGCAGAAACGCTGCAGGTAGTGAATTAAGCAGAAAGACACTCAGTAAAAACTCATCAATTTTATAAATATAACAGAGTTTCTTGACAAAAATCAGCAGATTAGTGTAAAACATCACATTTTGGCATGATTAAGTATAACATGCAGTAAAACAGAGACTTCCCGTTTTTTGACAGCACTTGCGACCAAATGAGCAGAAACGCTGCAGGTAGCGCAACAAGACAGAACTTTCAGTAAAAACTCATCAATTTCATAAATATAACAGAATTTCTTGCCAAAAATCAGCAGATTAGTGTAAAACAACACATTTTGGCATGATTCAGTATCACATGCAGTAAAACAGAGATTTCAACTTTTTGGACAGCATTTGTGGCCAAATGAGCAGAAACGCTGCAGGTAGTGAATTAAGCAGAAAGACACAACTTTCAGTAAAAACTCATCAATTTCATAAATATAACAGACTTTCTTGCCAAAAAGCAGCAGATTAGTATAAAAAAACACATTTTGGCATGATTCAGTATAACATGCAGTAAAACAGAGATTTCCCGTTTTTGGACAGCACTAGTGGCCAAATGAGCAGAAACGCTGCAGGTAGTGAATTAAGCAGAAAGACACAACTTTCAGTAAAAACTCATCAATTTCATAAATATAACAGACTTTCTTGACAAAAATCAGCAGATTAGTGTAAAACATCACATTTTGGCATGATTCAGTATAACATGCAGTAAAACAAAGACTTCCCGTTTTTTGACAGCACTTGCGACCAAATGAGCAGAAACGCTGCAGGTAGTGAATTAAGCAGAAAGACACAACTTTCAGTAAAAACTCATCAATTTCATAAATATAACAGACTTTCTTGCCAAAAAGCAGCAGATTAGTGTAAAAAAACACATTTTGGCATGATTCAGTATCACATGCAGTAAAACAGAGATTTCAACTTTTTGGACAGCATATGTGGCCAAATGAGCAGAAACGCTGCACGTCGTGAATTAAGCAGAAGGACACAACTTTCAGTAAAAACTCATCAATTTCACAAATATAACAGACTTTCTTGACAACAATCAGCAGATTAGTGTAAAACATCACATTTTGCAATGATTCAGTATAACATGCAGTAAAACAGAGATTTCCCGTTTATGGACAGCACTTGACCCAAATGAACCGAAACGCTGCACGTAGTGAATTAAGCAGAAAGACACAACTTTCAGTAAAAACTCATCAATTTCATAAATATAACAGAGTTTATTGCCAAAAATCAGCAGATTAGTGTAAAACAACACATTTTGGCATGATTCAGTATAACATGCAGTAAAACAGAGATTTCCCGTTTTTTGACAGCACTTGTGGCCAAATGAGCAGAAACGCTGCAGGTTGTAAATTAAGCAGAAAGACACAACTTTCAGTAAAAACTCATCAATTTCATAAATATAACAGACTTTCTTGACAAAAATCAGCAGATTAGTATAAAACATCACATTTTGGCATGATTCAGTATAACATGCAGTAAAACAAAGACTTCCCGTTTTTTGACAGCACTTGTGGCCAAATGAGCAGAAACGCTGCAGGTAGTGAATTAAGCAGAAAGACACAACTTTCAGTAAAAACTCATCAATTTCATAAATATAACAGACTTTCTTGCCAAAAATCAGCAGATTAGTGTAAAACAACACATTTTGGCATGATTCAGTATAACATGCAGTAAAACAGAGATTTCCCTGTTTTTGGACAGCACTTAACCCAAATGAGCAGAAACGCTGCAGGTAGTGAATTAAGCAGAAAGACACAACTTTCAGTAAAAACTCATCAATTTCATAAATATAACAGACTTTCTTGCCAAAAATCAGCAGATTAGTGTAAAAAACACATTTTGGCATGATTCAGTATAACATGCAGTAAAACAGAGATTTCCTATTTTTGACAGCACTTAACCCAAATGAGCAGAAACGCTGCACGTAGTGAATTTAAGCAGAAAGACACAACTTTCAGTAAAAACTCATCAATTTCATAAATATAACAGACTTTCTTGCCAAAAATCAGCAGATTAGTGTAAAACATCACATTTTGGCATGATTCAGTATAACATGCAGTAAAACAGAGATTTCCCGTTTATGGACAGCACTTGACCCAAATGAGCAGAAACGCTGCAGGTAGTGAATTAAGCAGAAAGACACAACTTTCAGTAAAAACTCATCAATTTCATAAATATAACAGACTTTCTTGCCAAAAATCAGCAGATTAGTGTAAAACAACACATTTTGGCATGATTCAGTATAACATGCAGTAAAACAGAGATTTCCCGTTTTTAGACCTCACTTGTGGCCAAATGAGCAGAAACGCTGCAGGTATTGAATTAAGCAGAAAGACACAACTTTCAGTAAAAACTCATCAATTTCATAAATATAACAGACTTTCTTGCCAAAAAGCAGCAGATTAGTGTAAAAAAAACACATTTTGGCATGATTCAGTATAACATGCAGTAAAACAGAGATTTCAACTTTTTGGACAGCACTTAACCCAAATGAGCAGAAACGCTGCACGTAGTGAATTAAGCAGAAAGACACAACTTTCAGTAAAAACTCATCAATTTCATAAATATAACAGACTTTCTTGCCAAAAATCAGCAGATTAGTGTAAAACATCACATTTTGCAATGATTCAGTATAACATGCAGTAAAACAGAGATTTCCCCTTTATGGACAGCACTTGACCCAAATGAACCGAAACGCTGCAGGTAGTGAATTAAGCAGAAAGACACAACTTTCAGTAAAAACTCATCAATTTCATAAATATAACAGACTTTCTTGACAAAAATCAGCAGATTAGTGTAAAACAACACATTTTGGCATGATTCAGTATAACATGCAGTAAAACAGAGAGATTTCCTGTTTTAGACAGCACTTGTGGCCAAATGAGCAGAAACGCTGCAGGTATTGAATTAAGCAGAAAGACACAACTTTCAGTAAAAACTCATCAATTTCATAAATATAACAGACTTTCTTGCCAAAAAGCAGCAGATTAGTATAAAAAAACACATTTTGGCATGATTCAGTATAACATGCAGTAAAACAGAGATTTCAACTTTTTGGACAGCATTTGTGGCCAAATGAGCAGAAACGCTGCAGGTAGTGAATTAAGCAGAAAGACACAACTTTCAGAAAAACTCATCAATTTCATAAATATAACAGACTTTCTTGCCAAAAAGCAGCAGATTACTATAAAAAAACACATTTTGGCATGATTCAGTATAGCATGCAGTAAAACAGAGATTTCCCTGTTTTTGGACAGCACTTAACCCAAATGAGCAGAAACGCTGCAGGTAGTGAATTAAGCAGAAAGACACAACTTTCAGTAAAAACTCATCAATTTCATAAATATAACAGACTTTCTTGCCAAAAAGCAGCAGATTAGTATAAAAAAACACATTTTGGCATGATTCAGTATAACATGCAGTAAAACAGAGATTTCAACTTTTTGGACAGCATTTGTGGCCAAATGAGCAGAAACGCTGCACGTAGTGAATTAAGCAGAAGGACACAACTTTCAGTAAAATCTCATCAATTTCACAAATATAACAATTTCACAATTTCTTGACAACAATCAGCAGATTAGTGTAAAACATCAGATTTTGCAATGATTCAGTATAACATGCAGTAAAACAGAGATTTCCCGTTTATGGACAGCACTTGACCCAAATGAACCGAAACGCTGCACGTAGTGAATTAAGCAGAAAGACACAACTTTCAGTAAAAACTCATCAATTTCATAAATATAACAGAGTTTCTTGCCAAAAATCAGCAGATTAGTGTAAAACAACACATTTTGGCATGATTCAGTATAACATGCAGTAAAACAGAGATTTCCCGTTTTTTGAAAGCACTTGTGGCCAAATGAGCAGAAACGCTGCAGGTTGTAAATTAAGCAGAAAGACACAACTTTCAGTAAAAACTCATCAATTTCATAAATATAACAGACTTTCTTGACAAAAATCAGCAGATTAGTGTAAAACATCACATTTTGGCATGATTCAGTATAACATGCAGTAAAACAAAGACTTCCCGTTTTTTGACAGCACTTGCGACCAAATGAGCAGAAACGCTGCAGGTAGTGAATTAAGCAGAAAGACACAACTTTCAGTAAAAACTCATCAATTTCATAAATATAACAGAGTTTCTTGCCAAAAATCAGCAGATTAGTGTAAAACAACACATTTTGGCATGATTCAGTATCACATGCAGTAAAACAGAGATTTCAACTTTTTGGACAGCACTTAACCCAAATGAGCAGAAACGCTGCAGGTAGTGAATTAAGCAGAAAGACACAACTTTCAGTAAAAACTCATCAATTTCATAAATATAACGGACTTTCTTGCCAAAAAGCAGCAGATTAGTGTAAAACAATACATTTTGGCATGATTCAGTATCACATGCAGTAAAACAGAGATTTCAACTTTTTGGACAGCACTTAACCCAAATGAGCAGAAACGCTGCAGGTAGTGAATTAAGCAGAAGGACACAACTTTCAGTAAAATCTCATCAATTTCACAAATATGACAGACTTTCTTGACAACAATCAGCAGATTAGTGTAAAACATCACATTTTGCAATGATTCAGTACAACATGCAGTAAAACAGAGATTTCCCGTTTATGGACAGCACTTGACCCAAATGAGCAGAAACACTGCAGGTAGTGAATTAAGCAGAAAGACACAACTTTCAGTAAAAACTCATCAATTTCATAAATATAACAGACTTTCTTGCCAAAAAGCAGCAGATTAGTGTAAAAAAACACATTTTGGCATGATTCAGTATAACATGCAGTAAAACAGAGATTTCCCTATTTTTGGACAGCACTTAACCCAAATGAGCAGAAACGCTGCACGTAGTGAATTTAGCAGAAAGACACAACTTTCAGTAAAAACTCATCAATTTCATAAATATAACAGACTTTCTTGCCAAAAAGCAGCAGATTAGTGTAAAAAAACACATTTTGGCATGATTCAGTATCACATGCAGTAAAACAGAGATTTCAACTTTTTGGACAGCATTTGTGGCCAAATGAGCAGAAACGCTGCAGGTAGTGAATTAAGCAGAAAGACACAACTTTCAGAAAAACTCATCAATTTCATAAATATAACAGACTTTCTTGCCAAAAAGCGGCAGATTAGTATAAAAAAACACATTTTGGCATGATTCAGTATAACATGCAGTAAAACAGAGATTTCCCTGTTTTTGGACAGCACTTAACCCAAATGAGCAGAAACGCTGCAGGTAGTGAATTAAGCAGAAAGACACAACTTTCAGTAAAAACTCATCAATTTCATAAATATAACAGACTTTCTTGCCAAAAAGCAGCAGATTAGTATAAAAAAACACATTTTGGCATGATTCAGTATAACATGCAGTAAAACAGAGATTTCAACTTTTTGGACAGCATTTGTGGCCAAATGAGCAGAAACGCTGCACGTAGTGAATTAAGCAGAAGGACACAACTTTCAGTAAAAACTCATCAATTTCACAAATATAACAGACTTTCTTGACAACAATCAGCAGATTAGTGTAAAACATCACATTTTGCAATGATTCAGTATAACATGCAGTAAAACAGAGATTTCCCCTTTATGGACAGCACTTGACCCAAATGAACCGAAACGCTGCACGTAGTGAATTAAGCAGAAAGACACAACTTTCAGTAAAAACTCATCAATTTCATAAATATAACAGACTTTCTTGCCAAAAATCAGCAGATTAGTGTAAAACAACACATTTTGGCATGATTCAGTATAACATGCAGTAAAACAGAGATTTCCCGTTTTTTGACAGCACTTGTGGCCAAATGAGCAGAAACGCTGCAGGTAGTGAATTAAGCAGAAAGACACAACTTTCAGTAAAAACTCATCAATTTCATAAATATAACAGACTTTCTTGCCAAAAATCAGCAGATTAGTATAAACAACACATTTTGGCATGATTCAGTATAACATGCAGTAAAACAAAGACTTCTGTTTTTGACAGCACTTGCGACCAAATGAGCAGAAACGCTGCAGGTAGTGAATTAAGCAGAAAGACACAACTTTCAGTAAAAACTCATCAATTTCATAAATATAACAGACTTTCTTGCCAAAAATCAGCAGATTAGTGTAAAACAACACATTTTGGCATGATTCAGTATAACATGCAGTAAAACAGAGATTTCCCGTTTTTGGACAGCACTTAACCCAAATTAGCAGAAACGCTGCAGGTAGTGAATTAAGCAGAAAGACACAACTTTCAGTAAAAACTCATCAATTTCATAAATATAACAGACTTTCTTGCCAAAAAGCAGCAGATTAGTGTAAAAAAACACATTTTGGCATGATTCAGTATAACATGCAGTAAAACAGAGATTTCCCTATTTTTGGACAGCACTTAACCCAAATGAGCAGAAACGCTGCACGTAGTGAATTTAGCAGAAAGACACAACTTTTAGTAAAATCTCATCAATTTCACAAATATAACAGACTTTCTTGACAACAATCAGCAGATTAGTGTAAAACATCACATTTTGCAATGATTCAGTATAACATGCAGTAAAACAGAGATTTCCCCTTTATGGACAGCACTTGACCCAAATGAACCGAAACGCTGCACGTAGTGAATTAAGCAGAAAGACACAACTTTCAGTAAAAACTCATCAATTTCATAAATATAACAGACTTTCTTGACAAAAATCAGCAGATTAGTGTAAAACAACACATTTTGGCATGATTCAGTATAACATGCAGTAAAACAGAGATTTCCCGTTTTTAGACCTCACTTGTGGCCAAATGAGCAGAAACGCTGCAGGTTGTAAATTAAGCAGAAAGACACAACTTTCAGTAAAAACTCATCAATTTCATAAATATAACAGACTTTCTTGACAAAAATCAGCAGATTAGTGTAAAACATCACATTTTGGCATGATTCAGTATAACATGCAGTAAAACAAAGACTTCCCGTTTTTTGACAGCACTTGCGACCAAATGAGCAGAAACGCTGCAGGTAGTGAATTAAGCAGAAAGACACAACTTTCAGTAAAAACTCATCAATTTCATAAATATAACAGACTTTCTTGCCAAAAATCAGCAGATTAGTGTAAAACAACACATTTTGGCATGATTCAGTATAACATGCAGTAAAACAGAGATTTCCCGTTTTTGGACAGCACTTAACCCAAATGAGCAGAAACGCTGCAGGTAGTGAATTAAGCAGAAAGACACAACTTTCAGTAAAAACTCATCAATTTCATAAATATAACAGACTTTCTTGCCAAAAAGCAGCAGATTAGTGTAAAAAAACACATTTTGGCATGATTCAGTATAACATGCAGTAAAACAGAGATTTCCCTATTTTTGGACAGCACTTAACCCAAATGAGCAGAAACGCTGCACGTAGTGAATTTAGCAGAAAGACACAACTTTCAGTAAAAACTCATCAATTTCATAAATATAACAGAGTTTCTTGCCAAAAATCAGCATATTAGTGTAAAACAACACATTTTGGCATGATTCAGTATAACATGCAGTAAAACAGAGATTTCCCGTTTTTAGACCTCACTTGTGGCCAAATGAGCAGAAACGCTGCAGGTATTGAATTAAGCAGAAAGACACAACTTTCAGTAAAAACTCATCAATTTCATAAATATAACAGACTTTCTTGCCAAAAAGCAGCAGATTAGTGTAAAAAAACAAATTTTGGCATGATTCAGTATCACATGCAGTAAAACAGAGATTTCCCTGTTTTTGGACAGCACTTAACCCAAATGAGCAGAAACGCTGCAGGTAGTGAATTAAGCAGAAAGACACAACTTTCAGTAAAAACTCATCAATTTCATAAATATAACAGACTTTCTTGCCAAAAAGCAGCAGATTAGTGTAAAAAAAACACATTTTGGCATGATTCAGTGTAACATGCAGTAAAACAGAGATTTCCCTGTTTTTGGACAGCACTTAACCCAAATGAGCAGAAACGCTGCAGGTAGTGAATTAAGCAGAAAGACACAACTTTCAGTAAAAACTCATCAATTTCATAAATATAACAGACTTTCTTGCCAAAAAGCAGCAGATTAGTGTAAAAAAAACACATTTTGGCATGATTCAGTATAACATGCAGTAAAACAGAGATTTCCCGTTTATGGACACCACTTGACCCAAATGAACCGAAACGCTGCACGTAGTGAATTAAGCAGAAAGACACAACTTTCAGTAAAAACTCATCAATTTCATAAATATAACAGACTTTCTTGACAAAAATCAGCAGATTAGTGTAAAACAACACATTTTGGCATGATTCAGTATAACACGCAATAAAACAGAGATTTCCCGTTTTTAGACCTCACTTGTGGCCAAATGAGCAGAAACGCTGCAGGTATTGAATTAAGCAGAAAGACACAACTTTCAGTAAAAACTCATCAATTTCATAAATATAACAGACTTTCTTGCCAAAAAGCAGCAGATTAGTGTAAAAAAAACACATTTTGGCATGATTCAGTATAACATGCAGTAAAACAGAGATTTCAACTTTTTGGACAGCACTTAACCCAAATGAGCAGAAACGCTGCACGTAGTGAATTAAGCAGAAGGACACAACTTTCAGTAAAAACTCATCAATTTCATAAATATAACAGACTTTCTTGCCAAAAATCAGCAGATTAGTGTAAAACATCACATTTTGGCATGATTCAGTATAACATGCAGTAAAACAGAGATTTCCCGTTTATGGACAGCACTTGACCCAAATGAACCGAAACGCTGCACGTAGTGAATTAAGCAGAAAGACACAACTTTTAGTAAAATCTCATCAATTTCCCAAATATAACAGACTTTCTTGACAACAATCAGCAGATTAGTGTAAAACATCACATTTTGGCATGATTCAGTATAACATGCAGTAAAACAGAGATTTCCCGTTTTTGGACAGCACTTGACCCAAATGAACCGAAACGCTGCAGGTATTGAATTAAGCAGAAAGACACAACTTTCAGTAAAAACTCATCAATTTCATAAATATAACAGACTTTCTTGCCAAAAATCAGCAGATTAGTGTAAAACAACACATTTTGGCATGATTCAGTATAACATGCAGTAAAACAGAGATTTCCCGTTTTTAGACCTCACTTGTGGCCAAATGAGCAGAAACGCTGCAGGTATTGAATTAAGCAGAAAGACACAACTTTCAGTAAAAACTCATCAATTTCATAAATATAACAGACTTTCTTGCCAAAAAGCAGCAGATTAGTGTAAAAAAACAAATTTTGGCATGATTCAGTATAACATGCAGTAAAACAGAGATTTCCCTGTTTTTGGACAGCACTTAACCCAAATGAGCAGAAACGCTGCAGGTCTTGAATTAAGCAGAGAGACACAACTTTCAGTAAAAACTCATCAATTTCATAAATATAACAGACTTTCTTGCCAAAAATCAGCAGATTAGTGTAAAACAACACATTTTGGCATGATTCAGTATAACATGCAGTAAAACAGAGATTTCCCGTTTTTGGACAGCACTTGACCCAAATGAGCAGAAACACTGCAGGGAGACAATTAAGCAGAAGAACACAACTTTCAGGAAGAATTCATCAGTTTCATAAATATAACAGAGTTTCTTGCCCAAAATAAGCAGATATGTGTGGAACAACACATTTTGGCGTCTTTCAGTATGACATGTTATACTGAAACATGCTAAAATGTGTTGTTTTACACTACTCTGCTTATTTTTTTTTTCTTAAGCTTGTTTTTATTGAGGTTCTGGTATTCAACATTGCAATTCAGTTCACAAAGCTAGAACCCCGTTTTTCTTTTTTAACAAACAATCTTTATAGAACAAGAACAAATGGCAGCAGGACACCTTTAAACCAGACATAATACAAAATAAGGAATAAAATAAAATAAAAATAATTAAAAAATATAATAATGATAATAAGAAAGACAACAAGGACAAGAAAGCAACAAGACCTGGTCAAGACAAAACACAGATATCACCAGTTGGTATGGGATGTCCAGCATTCTCCTGGTTGCCATTATGTTCATCATGCTAACCATATAGAGGAAAAGTCCGTCCATCAGGGTCCACTTTCTCCAAGACTCTTTGCCAGATTTTGACAAATCCCTGAACATTGTCATGGAGAGTGTACGTCAGTTTTTCCAAGGGAAGAACTCTCAGTATTTCCTTATACCAATCATCCAGTGTAAGGATGTCCTTAGAGATCCAGAAGTTAAGAATGGTCTTTCTTGCTAAGTACAGATGGATTCCAACCAGTTTAGCATTTTGAGTGTTCCTTACATTGGCTGGTTTAGCTGCTAGGATGCATTGCAGGGCTGACAGGTCCAAGTTATATCCAATCAAAGTAATCACCTCCTCTTTCACCTCTGCCCAGAACTTTTGTATCTTTGCACATTTCCAAAACATATGTGCATATGTTCCTGCTTCTGTATCACATTTATGACAGTTAGAAGAGCCCAGTCCCAACCTTCCTCTCAATAGTGGTGTAAAATGAAGTTTATGTAGTATTTTAAATTGTCTCTCTCTATCATTGTTACAACTCAGGATTTGAAGTGTATTTTCTATAATTGCTGTCCAGATATCCTCATCTATCTGGCATCCTAAATCACTCTGCCATTGCCTACGAATATGATCAGTAGAACAGTTAGAGTTTAGGCCTAGGGTCTCATAAACTCGGGAGATGAATCTCTTTGGCATAGGTTGTTTAAGTATGTTCTCCAAAAACTACACATTATGGGCCTGAATGTTTTTTGGTATATAATGTCTTACTTGCAGATATCGATAAAAATGAGACTGATGTAAAGAATATTTATTTTTCAGGCCTTCAGATGACTCCATTGTTCCACCTTCATAAAGTTTAACAAGCTGAATGAGACCCTTTTCCTGCCAGAGCTTAAACATGAAGGGGGGAAATCTGGGCTCTTTCATATAGGGGAGTGAGAAATGATCTTTAAGTTTAAAGAAAACCATAATCTTATACCAGGTGTTTAATGTGTTCCTTACAATAAAGTTATTTTGTACCTCCAGCCTTGCCTTCTTATATTTTATAAAAGGACAGTTCTTCAGTTCTAGTAAGCCACAATTTCTAGACTCTATATCAATCCAAGTGTTTGTAATGTCTGGATTCACCCATTCATATATGTACCTAATTTGTGCCCCCCAGTGGTATAACCGCAAACAAGGGACCCCCAGTCCACCCTGTTCTTTGCTTCTCTGTAGTTTACCTATTTTAACTCTATCCTATTTTCTTTGCCAAATAAACTGGGTAAAATGTCTCCAAATCTGCAAAAAAACTGTTGGGAATTGAGTTCGCAACATCTGCAAAGGGTACAAGACTCTTTGGTAATATATTCATTTTAAGAACGCTTATTCTACCCAGCCAGGATACAGGTAGGGTTCCCCATCTGTGTAGGTCATCTTTAATATGTGTTATGATTGGCTTAATATTAAGCTTGACCAGTTTTTTCAGAGACGGACAAACTCTTATTCCCAGATATGTTATCTCCTTGTGGGACCACTGAAAGGGGAAGCCACTGGGCGGGGCGCAGCCTGTCATGGCACCAATAGGCATGGCTTCTGTCTTCGACAAGTTAACTTTAAAGCCTGAAATATGTCCAAACTGATGTAAGCATTCAAGTAAACACGGTATGGTGGTATCTATGTCAACTAAATATAGCATATATCTAATAAGCTCTGCTAGAGGCTCAATGGTGAGCGCAAATAGAAGGGGACTCAATGGGCACCCTTGACGGGTACCACGCTCTAATGCGAATGGTTCAGAGCAGTAAGAGTTGGTTATCACTGATGCTTTAGGGGAACAATATAACAACTTTACCCAATCAATAAATCCTGTACCTATTTCAAATTTCCCCATTGTATAAAACAAGAAGGGCCATTCAACCCTGTCAAATGCCTTTAATGAGTCCAAAGATACTACTAGGCCCTGAATTTCGTTGTCTCTGGCCAGTTGTATTATATTCAGAAGCCCCCTGATGTTGTTTGTGGAATTCCTTCTTTTAATAAAACCTGTTTGATCAGGCTTCACCAAAGTGGGAATCAGTGGTTCAAGCCTCAAAGTTAAGATCTTGGCTAAAATCTTTGCATCTACATTAATAAGTGACACAGGCCTATAAGAAGCTGGGTCCTCAGGATCCTTGTTTTTTTTCAAGATCAGACTAATACTGGGTAATGACATGGTTTCAGGTAGATGACGGGCTGTATCAAAGCTATAGTTGTATGTTCTGGCCAGATGCTGAGCGAGCTTGTCCTTAAAAGCCTTGAACCATTCCTCCGGCATCCCATCGGGGCCTGGGGATTTGCCACTGCGAATCTGGGCAATTGCCTCTACAATTTCCTTCTCATGAATAGGCTTGTCCAGTAATTTCTGCTGCTCTACAGTCAGTGTTGGTAATTTAATTTTTGCAAAGAATTTGTCGAGTTTCTTTAGTGTTATTGTTGTTAGATTTGTATAATGACTTGTAAAATGAGACATACACAGAATTTATGTTTTTCCTATCAAAGTGTTTCTTCCCTCCCAGGTCCCTAATCCCTGCTATCGTGTTGTAATTTTGTTTTTGATTGAGTAAGCGTGCCAGATATTTACTAGGTTTGTTTCCATATTCGTAAAGTTGCTGTCTTTGATAAAATAATGATTTGGAGGCCTTCTCAATCATGATTGTATTTAGTGCTGTGTTAATAGTTTGTATCCTGATAAGATTCGTCCTGGTTGGGTTAGATTTGTGAGCTGTTTCTGCTATTTTCAAGTCTGCTTCCAGTTTCCTTTGCTTTGACAGCAATGATTCATTTCGGTGTGACATATATGAAATGGTAAATCCTCTGATATAGGCCTTTGCAGATTCCCAAAGAAATTCAGGATTTGTTTCATTGTTATCGTTTATGTCAAAAAACATTTTTATCTCTGTCTCCATCCGTCTCTTAAATTCTTTGTCATTTAGTAAATATGATGGAAAATGCCACCTTTGCCTGCCTAAGATGGTTTCACTCACAGTCAGCTCTAAATAGACTGGAGCATGATCACTGATACGGATGGACCCTATATTACAAGCAGTCACCTGTCCTATGATTTGTGGTGGTATGAAGAAATAATCAATACGGGAGTATGAATTGTGTGGGTTAGAGTAAAACGTGAAATCTCTTACTAACGAATTTACAGTTCTCCATACATCTGTCAAATTAATATCATCGAGCATTTTAGCCAGAGGAGCGCCTGTGCTTGTTTGTCTATAGATATTTACAGATCTGTCTAATTTATTGTCTTGGCAGCAATTAAAATCACTACCTAACACAGTGAGAGGACAGTGATATTCCTCCAGAACCGATGCTATATGAGTCCAAAATGAAAAGTGGATTAGGGCGATATATTCATCAAAGTAATATGTGTCCCGTGATATTGTACCATGAACAAGGACGATTCTGCCCTCTGGATCTGTTGTACAGACGTTGAGAACAAATGGTATGGTTTTATGAATTAGGATAGCAACTCCTCTGTTGGAGGTAAATGATGAAAAATAGGCCTGACCTACCCAGTCCCGTTTGAGTTTCATGTGTTCTTTCTCTACTAAATGTGTTTCTTGCAAAAAGGCTATTTGTACTTTGTCCTTTATTAGAAACCTAATATTTTCTTACGTTTTATCGGATGATGAATGCCGTTTACATTAAATGTCCAGAGTTTAATACTATTAAGCCCCGACATTTACCACATTTCACTGGTATCACAGAAAGATACTGTCCTTGTAGTGGGGAATTGGGCACCTGTGTCATATGACCCTCCTCTGTCTGATTTATACAAAGACTTCCTTCTGGTGAAGGGAAACAGACATAAACATGCAAGTACATCTGACAACAAAAAAAAAACTTAAATACACAAACAACTGCTGCCACAGTGACCACTCTATTGGGCACATGTGAGACACTCTGCTTATTTTTGGCAAGAAAGTCTGTTATATTTATGAAACTGATGAATTCTTACTGAACGTTTTGTTTTTCTGCTGAACTTTGTTCCTGCAGTGTTTTTCGCTCATTTGGGAGGAAAATCTTTATTTTATCGCATCTCATACCTGACACAATGTCTTGTTTCACACGAATATGAAAATTTTTGGCAAAAAAGTTTTTTTTTTGTTTGAACCTGATGTATTTGTTTTACCCTAAATTGCACCAAGCATATAAAATCTATTTAAAGGATGGAATAAGTCTCCAAATTAGCAAAAAACACTGAACAGAGTTAGGCAGAAATACAAATACGTCAGTTTCATAAATATAAGAGACTTTCTTGCCAAAAATAAGCAGATTAGTGTGAAACAACACATTTTGGAATGTTTCAGTAAAACATGCAGTAAAATAGAGATTTTCCTCCCAAATGAACAAAAACACTGCAGGAACAGAGTTAAGCAGAAAAATACAACTTTCAGTAAGAATTCATCAGTTTCATAAATATTAAGTTTAACTTAGATTTGATAGAATAATGTTATGTATTCAAATAAGTGATGTCTTGGCTTGACAGTAACTTTCTTCTTGCACCTTTTAAGGCCCTTTTTGAGAAATATGCCATCCTTTAAATAGATAATATATGCTTGCTGCATTTTAGACTAAACCATGTCAAAATGTTTCATTTTCAGAGATATCTGCTTATTTTTGATAGAATAATGTTCAGATTCAGATTAATGTTAAGATTCATAAAACATCTTTAGTCCTGAATTGTGTTTCTGTGCTTAATTCTCTCCTTTTTTCATCAAGGTCTCGTTATTGAAAGTTTTCAATATGCAAAATAAAAAATAATTACAAAGTGTATAGAAGAAATGCAAATACAAACTGTCAAAATTAAAAACAAAAACAACAACAGACTAAAGAAAAAGTCCCACCCATTAACCCACTGGACAGATAATATATCATATTAATCAGTCATCTCACATTACCACAAGCCAGCACAGAAACAAGTGTAAAACATGATGGGATTATACTTTCCACTCCTAACTTCTCAACAAACATCAAGAAAGGGTTCCAGGTTTCATAAAATCTGAAAACAGAGCCACTAGGAGAATATCTCATCTTCTCAAACTTGACGTATTGCATGTTCTCTTTAATCCAGTGAGAATATTTAGGAGGAAGAGGCTTTTTCCAACTGAAAAAGTATACAGCACCTGGCCAGCAAAGTACAGAAGGCTGGCATGTTTCTTTTACAGTTATCTAGATGTACAACCTGCGGCATAATACCAAATAAGGCAGTGAGAGGGGATGAATCTACTGGCACTTCTAATATTTTGGAAAGAGTATCAAAAATAGATTCCCAAAATGTGTGTATTATTGGACAGACTAAAAGCATATGGGGTATGCCTGCAGGGGCTTGTCTGCACCTGTCACATGTAGGGTCCAGGTCTGGCCTGATTTTAGCCAGTCTGACCTTTGACCAATGGAGTCCCTAACCCTAATTCTTTTAATGTGAACAACAATATGTCTTTGGCAAATGGAGGATGTTTAGATTCTTTGTATAATTTTTGTCCAATTATCTTCTGAGATCTGCTCATTTAAGCCCCCCTCCCACTTGCTCTTAAGTTAAATTAAATTTGCTGAATAATGAAGATTAAGAAGGTTATGTACCCTACCTATCACCTGCTTCAAGTCTGTTCTTGGCTTAAAATTTGAGTCTAACAAGGGTGTTGAAGAGTATAGGGGAAAACCATCTAAGTGTGAGGCAGCAACGGCCCGACGCTGAAACACTTCTTGAAGTGTTTAAGACTCATTTGGAGACATATACTATCCTTTAAATAGATTTCATAAGCTTGATGCATTCAGAGTAAAACATGTCAAAATGTTGCTGCTTGAGAGATATCTGTTTACTGATGAAAAAATTATTTGATGTTTTCATAAAAACGGATATCTTTTTCCTGACACTAGTGTTTCTGTGCTTAATTCTCTCCTTGACGTGTGTTTTACGGTCATTTGGAGACACACCTACTGTCTGAAAAGTGATTTCATATGCTTGGTGCATTTTAGGGTAAGGGTTACCCTACCCCAGTGGTTCCGAAACTGGGGTACGTGTACCCCAGTTTCCTTCAACTCATTCGTCTGACTCTGCACATACACGACATGAGACAGAGGATGCCTATTGCTCACCTTCACTTCAGTCATCTTGTAGAATAATCCGTGCCCAAACTAAACGCTGCCGCTGTTAAACCTACTCACCGGAGCAGTTGATTCTCTTGTCTGTCGGCAGCATCTACAACTTCAATCAGCGCAGCGCTTAGCTGAGGTCAGGGCACGTCATGGATCATGTGACCGAACAAGCTAAATCTTAATTATTTTTAATTTGTTCAATGATATATTAATTTTGGGCCATGCAGACAAGTTTTCTAACACACACTTACAAAAAAAAATCATTTTGACAAATGGCACTTTGGGCATCCAGGGGCAAAGGGTCAGGTGCTCCAGCTCTCTCCGCCCCACCCCTGCACGTGCCTGCCTCTTTATTTTAATTTCATAGCTTTATTTTTGATTTCTACGCGGCGTATTAGGGCCACTTAAAGAAATAAAAAAAATAAATGTAAACTCAAAAATTTTTGAGAAAAAACTCGAAATTTTTTGAGTTTATAAAGTCACAAATTTATGACTTAAAAAAGTCATAAATTTATGACTTTATAAAGTTGCAAATGTGCAACTTTATAAACTCGAAAATTTGCGAGTTCGGGTCAATAACTCATCAATAAAACAACATAGTTCCAAACTTGACCCTTCATTTTAATCATTGTGATGAAGACTGTGAGCTACAACCTTTTTTCCCCCCAAACGAGCCTCCTATGAGCCAGAAAGCTTCACTTTGTCTAAATATGCGGCTTAGGGACCGATGGCAAGTTATTAAATTGGAGGAATTGTGTGAAAGGAAGTTGAATAACTTCACCATAATGCCTTCAAAATCACAGCACACATAAATAACTGTAGGATGTTCATAGTACATGTCATAGTTTTCTTAAGGGTTGTAAATTAAAATATTTCACAGGATTTTTTTGATTGAAAATAAAGCAAATGCAAAGTTATGAAATCTATCAAGGAAATGATTATAAAACAGGAATGATCACCCCCCTCTACCTTAAAGTATGGCTCTTACTTTAAAAAAGCTTTTGATTTGATTTGATTAAAAATATTTTTTTTATTGAACTGTGTATATGTATGCTACATGTGTAGCCTAATGACAATAATTACTGTACTAACTGTATTGTTGCAGACTGTACTGACACCAAACTCATACTAATGATCAAACATTTCCTCTAGCTTATAAAACAGCTATACAACAGAAGCTATCAACATGACTATAAAAACTTTAATAACTGCACTGTTGTTCACGGTAGAAACATCAAACCCAGCCTTATGATCGAGCATCTCTTCTAGTTAATACTACATTACTTATTTAAAGGAGACATATCATGCTTGTTTCTCCTTTTCACTGTGCCAGACTAGGATGCCTGTAAAGCATTTCTGCCCTCAGTATAAGTCATTTAGTTCCTTCATTGCCCCACAATAGCGTTCTCAAAATCCTCATTTTAGGCCATTAACAAGGTCTCGTTGAAACGCTTGGATCACAGGATCTACCTAAAGTCACCTCACAACGTCACAGCCCTTTGTGGTCTGATTGGTTAGTTCTATTGGGGCCTACAGGCCAGAGCTGGTAATGAGTGGGTGTGAGCCAGGGACATATATACCCCTGCTGGTGAATGTGTTCCTTGGTGACGGTTTTGTGGCTAACGGACATCACAGAGGAGGAAGTGTTTTATCAGATTACTCCAATAAAAAGAAAGGTACCTCGTGTCATCACGACGTTTGAAATCTCAAGGACATCTCGCAATGACTTATTTTCAGAGGCATCAAATCTCGTTCTAGGATATCAGAAAAAATGCAATATCTCATTTTTTGAAAATTAAGGGGTGTAAGGTCTTGTTTTCAAATTTATTATATTATATGTAAGTATTAAATCATGCATCAGCATGATATGTCTCCTTTAAGAGATATAGGTTTTTAGGTAATTTAACCTATGAATTTTTTTATTATTGACATCAATTCATTAACAGGCAATTACAACTGTAATAACTTTACTGTTGTTGACTGTAGTGGCACCAAAACCAAATCACACATCTCTTGCAGTTTATACTACAGCGCTGACTTTAATAGAAATAGTTGCTAATTTAATCTACTATTACTTTTTTTAATAATGACTGTAAAAACTGTAATTACTGTATTGTTGACTGAAGTGGCACTAAACTCAGCCTGGAGATCATACTGCAACTACAACTTGATATATATACATGACAGAGAGAGAGAGGGAGATAACATAGATAGATAGATAGATAGATAGATAGATAGATAGATAGATAGATAGATAGATAGATAGATAGATAGATAGATTAAAAAAGAGCTGAAGTGTAAAGTAAAAGAGATGTTTGATCACCAGGCTGGGTTTTGTGTTTCTACAGTCCACAACAGTTAAGTTACTACAGTTCTGATATTCATTACCTATTGATGAATATACTTTACTGTATTGTTAGAATTATATACAAGCTAATGCTAACATTTGTCCAAAGATGTAATTTCATGCTAACAGTTATTCAAACATATTATGTTAGGGCAGATCAGTTCAAACATGTTTGTTCAACAGGTCAAATGTGTCATAGATCATACAGGTGCAATCGCAGTTAGACAGGACTGTGGTTTCAGTTAAGGTCTGGGGGGGCCAGTTTCCATGTTTCGTGATCCTGTAGTCGGTCATGTGGTTTTGCGTAAACTGAGAGAACTTTCATCGAACTCTTGGTTGAACTTCTGCCATAAGTCTGACCTTTATCTAGCCATTATGTTTATCTTTCTTGACAGACATAGCTTATGAAACCAGACATGATCTTAACACGTGACAAATTGGTACTTCCCAAATCCTGATGTGTATAAGATCTTGTGTATGCTATTGTTCAATACTCTTTGTCTGTACATCCCCGGTGAGGTGCAGAACTGAGCCCTCAGCAGCTGAGTATTTTTTATTTTTTGTATTGTCTCACATATTGTCAATAAGTGGTTGGCTAACCGATCTAATCTGGACTTGTGCCTTCCTCCAAACTGAACATGAACTTCCAACAGTATAAAAGCCATATGATTGAATTCAAACATATTTATCTCGCGTAGAGCTGTATTATAAACTACAAGATATGTCTGATCTAGGCTTGTCACGATACCAGAAATTTAGTAGTCGATACCAATACCACTTAAATTCTATGATACTCGATACCACTCGATACCATGGTAAAAATAAAAAAATCCCCTGTAAGTTCACCATACACTCCTTTATTTGAACAAAGTGAACAACAAACAATATTATGCTTAAATTGAAAGCGTCCATTCTTGTTGGCTGTGTATCCTGATGCTGGCTTTGCCCGGCCTGTTCATGTCACTGTCCTCCTCTGGCTTATACTGTGAAAAGAAGATTGAGATTTGGGTATAGCTTAATGACTGTATGAGAACAGCAGAGGCAATACTAACACAGAGAGAGAGAGGGAGCAGCAATTTACCATGTCAGCATGGTGGTGAAACTTTTTTAAAACCTTTTTATATGACAATGCCTATTGCATTTACTACTGTACCCTATTGATGATCTTATCTTGCTTACTTTATTACTAGGACCAAATAATATCATACTTGGATACTAGGATAATTTAACTGGCTAATGTACATTTCTATAACATATGAAAGCATTCCCTACACCTGCTTCCTCTACTTACTGTCAGTGTTTCCTGTTCTACTCTCTGCAATCAAATTAAATGTAAAGTTATTGGATGTGAAAAGTATGTGAACTAAAGACACATGATTCTGGGCAAGTAGCCTCCACATTGACTTACGTTCTGAACCGGCCTTTACACGGAGCCATAATCAAAGTAGGTTTTTTACTAGCCTGTATCTCAGTTATTGATCACATTAGCCTCTTCTGTTGATGTATGTTATGCCCCGTCTAGGGGAGGCCAGAACACAACATGATTACCCATTTCCCCCAAGTCCCAAGCAGCCACGAGAATCAAAATGGGTTTAAGTTGAAACAATTATACTTATTTATTCACAAAAAAAATCAACCCAAAAATATTTCCAACAACGAAATTACCTCGGGGTGACTACAAAATTAACTCAGAAACAACTCGACGAATGACAGAAGATAATTAAAGAAATTAGGACAACCAAGTTACAAATTAACTTGGATAAAGTTACCAGAAAATAAGATTAATCAAACTAAGACTTCACCCCTACTTCATACCAACAGAACAACTTAAATTAGCTACAATCTTTAAACAAAGGAACATTTGGCGTGGCACAGCGTGGCGTGGTGGCTGGGAGAGGAGGGAGATGGGGATTCCCCTGCAGCTCGCTGACGTCATCGGTCGCCTTTTATTACCGCCCAGCCTCTGTCACAGCCAATCCGATGACGATGATCAACCAATCAGAACGAAGGTACCTGCAGGCACTCACGGCAGGCACACTTTCCACATACACACACACTCTACAGCCGCGCTGGATAACATTCAGAACAAAGGAACAAAAAAAACTAAACACAATACGACCTCAGTCGTAACATGTATCGTCAGTGTCACCATGTTGTGTCTGCACTGCACAGACCGGATGTTTTTGGCATTGACGACGTGCTATCATGCTAAGCTACAGGCTGAGCTAAGTCCGTTTGACATCAGACACACTGCACTGTGTTTTTTTTCGCCCTTCTTGTAGTGACAACACACTTGGGACACTCTGGTTTCTTCTGCGGACTCTGTACTTTCTGTCCCTCTCTTTTGTCTTCCTTCATGATTTTTACAAGACGTGCAGCACCGGAGGCAGCAGGCATGTTGAGCCACAGTTATGTCAATCCTGTGACAGTTGTAGTTAGACCCAGAAGCAAGCAGTTGAATGTGAACAATGAACAGTCTTTATTTGACAGCAATTCAAACACAGTTCAGAGCGGGGTTTGTACCGCTGACCATGAGATCTGCAGACGGGGGTGCTCTAACAACTGAGCTAATCAGGGGATGCTCAGACAGGGGTTCACTCAGTCTTTTCAGGGGAGAAGCTGCGGCTTGAGCGGGGGTTGAACCCGCGACAGCAAGATCTGTAATCGGATACTTTACCGACTGCGCCACACAGGAGATGCTCAGACAGGAGCTCACACAGTCTTTACAGGGGTGTAGCTGCGACTTGAGCGGGGGTTTAACCCGCGACAGCAGACTTTGAAGATGAACACTTCTTTGATTGCTACACACAGGAGGAGTCCAGAACTGAGACCCACACAGTTTAAACAGGAAAAAGGCTGTGGCTTGAGCGGGGGTCGAACCCGCGACAGCTAGATCTGTAGTTGGACGCTTTACCGACTGCGCCACACAGGAGATGCACTGACAGAAGCTCACACAGTCTTTACAGGTGATGATATAACAAACTTTCTTGCCAAAAATCAGCAGATTAGTGTAAAACAATACATTTTGGAATGATTCAGTATAACATGCAGTAAAACAGAGATTTCCGCTTTTGGACAGCACTCGGTACAAATGAGCAGAAACTCTGCAAATAGTGAATTAAGCAGAAAAACACAACCTTCAATAAAAATTCATCAATTTCATTAATATAACAGAGTTTATTGCCAAAAAACAGCAGATGAGTCTGACACCACACATTTTGGCATGATTCAGTATGACATACAGTGAAACATAGATTTCTGCTTTTTTGGACAGCACCTGTGCCCAAATGAGCAGAAACGCTGCAAGTAGAAAATTTTAAGCAGAAAAACAGAACTTTCAGTAAAAACTCATCAATTTCATAAAAATAACAGAGTTTCTTGCCAAAAATCAGCAGATTAGTGTGACACACATTTTGGCATGATTCAGTATGCAGTCATGCAGAAAAACCAATACCTTCTCACTTCCTACTTGTCACATATGGACGAACGGTCAGAAGCCCCTAGCGTCAGTATTCGACATAAAGGGGGTACCCCTCACGTCTCTTTTCGACGCGATGGGGCCGATCATAGATTTCAATGAGAGCCCTTCTTCGTCAGATCTTGACGCCTTGAGACCGTCTGTGCCCAAATCGTCTCTGAGGATTGCGTGGTGGGTAACGTATTTTTTTCGTGGATTTGCTGATGTGGAAAACTTATTAAATAAATAAATAAAGGGTCTAGTGATCTCTTTTCATTTTATTTATTAAAGATGTGAAACTGCACAAACTTAACAAACCTCCAGCATGGAATAATGTAAATGTTAAAGGCAGTAGTGTTCTGTTTTTCTGTAAATTATAATTCACACAGGGACTAGATGGTAATATTTATGGTGTTAGCAACACTAGTAAATTAAGTACTGGAAAAAGAAAATAGCATACTAGAAGCTTTTGGTATTTATGGAAAAATAAAATAAAACTTAAAAAAAAAACATAGAAATTGATACGGTTTTGTCACAGTGACGCCATCCTAGGCAACGCTCTTGCACCTCCACATACCCGTATGTACCTGTAAATTGGCGGTCGATTTGGTGAGTACAGACGTAATTACTCTTGCAATATAAAACTTACTATAAACAGCGAAAAATGCTTCCGTTAGATTTTCTGCAATTGGATTTTTGAGTTTTAATAAAATGGAAGACGTGCTGACTGCTGGATGTTGTAAACTTTATATATTATACGGCTACGTTGATGGATTTTTTTTAACATCCATTATATGACGGGTGTAAATAAATACAATTATGGTTATATCCGTTATTTTGTTATAAAAAATAATCTACTTTTTAAACGTACTGCTGTGGTGCTCAGTTCATTTTTTTCCTTTGACAGGTTCTGCGTCATCCCACCAATTCACATCTGCATTTCCCTGAAAAATAAATAAACCAAAGGCTCTTTTAAGATCCATGTCTGTACTGTTTTTCTGTCTGTGTTGTTGTGTTGTACTATTTGTCAGTTTCTCTGTTTCCTTCATTGTGTCTTTGTTGTTTGTTTGTTTTACATCGCTTTGTGTTTCCTTTTGTTTTGACTGCCACTATGAGTGACTCAGAGCTTGAGGATAGTTTTATGTGTCTGGATAACCTAGTCAACCAGGAAGAAACCAAGGATGTCCTCCAGACACCTGATGATTTATGCACAGAGGAGGCTGCAGCAGCAGTATCCATGGCACCAGAACCATCAGTAAGATGGAGGAAAAGAGATATCCATGGAAATCAAGAGACCAAGAGACCAAGGTCAAGCAGGAAGAACCCCAATTCATGTAAGTATTATTTTTGCTATACAACATGTTATTTACCCGCAAAACGTGTGGTCACGAATGAGGGAAATACTAATATTATTGTTTTGATTCACAGGAGACACAGCCAAACCAGAGTATATAAATAAATGCTCAGTCTCACTGTTCTAACTCAAATTAAATTGATCAGACTTTAGTTTATGGCTTACCAAATCGTGTTCAAAGGCATGCATTGATAACACACTGACTCATCTTAGTACTGAATCTCACAATTATGAAAAATCTATTGTTGGTTGTGTTGCTCTCACCAACAATGCTTAGATTATGTACATAGGCGCCTCATTGACTGGCGCTGCCTATTGGAGCTGACATAGCAACCGGCCGCCATCTTGGAGGGGTCTCACATGCACTCTCAGTGTGTTAAATTATAGTGAGAAAGGATTGTTATGCCCAACTATTATGAGCATAACTCAGCCAATTTTCACACGGATAAAGTTTTTCAAACAACAGAGATGCACTCAAAACACAGGATGCTGTGACACATTAAAATACTTTTTATTATGCTCTTATTCTGTTGCAATGACACAGTACAGTGAGACGAACAGACAAAGCGTATGGCGCCAACATTTTTGTGGTCATATTATATATATATCTATATATATATATATCTATATATATATATATATATATATATATATATATATATATATATACATATATATACACACACACACACACACACACACACACACACATATATATATATATATATATATATATAGATATATATACACACACATATATATATATATACACATATATATATATATATATATATATATATATATATACACACACATATATATATATATATATACACACATATATATATATATATACACACACATATATATATATATATATATATATATATATATATATATATATATATATGTATGTGTTCTTATCTACGTACATATAAGAAATTCACAATGCCGACTTCACACATTTGTAATATGATAGTTAATATTTTCTAAGATATTATCATTATAATTATTTTGATCGTAGTAAAATTAATAACAATGATGGCATCATTGGCCAAAGTAATAATGAAATTAAAATAAAGTAGAAAAGCACTCTGAGAGGGCAGACCTCCGCCAGCACCACAGTCCTCTCTCATGTTGTGATTTTTATCATAAATATTAGTCCTACCTTTATTTCATCTAAATATTTAGATTCCTTGACCATGAAAACGTAGCATGTTCATAATGATATCTATTTTAGTTCAGTCATTCACGAAAATCACATTTTTCGTCATGGCGGATCCAGATGCTGATCTGGATCAACACCAAAATTGAATCACATCTTCCTCTTCCCATGCTGAACATTTGATGAAAATTTCATCAAAATCCATCCATAACTTTTTGAGTTATTTTTGTTCTGAGCCAGATGAGTCTCGAAAACACAACCTCCTGGCGGAGGTAACTGTAGTATGGATGCTTATATGAACAAAGATTTAAGATTAAAATATATATATCTATATATATATCTATATATATATATATATATATATATATATATATATATATATATAACAAGTAGAACAGTAATATTATTGGTTTTATTTTAAAAGGGGGATAGTCATTTATCACTAGCGGCTGCAATATAATGATAAATAGTACAGGTAATACATAAATATATCATAGTAAATAAAATAAAATAAATTATAAAAGTAATACAAATAAACTTGGGTGGATTATTACTTGAGCAGAGGAGGAACAACAATATCATTAGCGGCAGGTGATGTTATAGGGTCAGGAAGGGGTTGTCATTGGTGTAATGGTAATCGTAGTCACAACAACAGTAATATTAATTTTGTTATTATTATTTCCATATTTTTGTTATCGTGTGATGTGAAAATTCAAGGCAACGATTTCAGGCACAGGCACATATGCGTGCGCTCACACACACACGCACACACAAATCAGACTAATATAAATCATGTTGACATGCATTTTTAAACTTCAAATACGTTTTTACTCAGCTGTGTTGGAATAAAACATAAAAAGGTTATCTGCTTTCAATATTGCGCCGTTTACTGTCACTTTACGCTGCACAAAATACGAGCATAAATCGTTCACTCCACTTGTTTCTGGTGCTAGACGAATTGAAGAGACCCTCAATATGGCGGCGACGCACGGTGCGGTCCAGTCTAGGTTATAGATATCATTATGAACATGCTACGTTTTCATGGTCAAGGAATCTAAATATTTAGATGAAATAAAGGTAGGACTAATATTTATGGTAAAAATCATAACATGAGAGAGGACTGTGGTGCTGGCGGAGGTCTGCCCTCTCAGAGTGCTTTTCTACTTTATTTTAATTTCATTATTACTTTGGCCAATGATACCATCATTGTTTTTAATTTTACTATGATCAAAATAATTATAATGATAATATCTTAGAAAATATTAACTATCATATTACAAATGTGTGAAGTTGGCATTGTGAATTTCTTATATGCACGTAGATATGACCATATATATATACATATATATTCATATATATATATATATATATATATATATACATATATATACACACATACATATATATATATATATAAATACATACATACACATATATATACACATATATACACACACACACACACATATATATGTATATACATATATATATACATATATACATATATATATATATATATATATGTATATATATGTATATATGTATATATATATATATATGTGTGTGTGTGTGTGTGTATATATATATCTATATATATATATATATATATATAGATATATATAGATATATATATATAATATGACCACAAAAATGTTGGCGCTCATACGTTTTGTCTGTTCGTCTCACTGTACTGTGTCATTGCAACAGAATAAGAGCATAATAAAAAGTATTTTAATGTGTCACAGCATCCTTTGTTTTGAGTGCATCTCTGTTGTTTGGAAAAACTTTATCCGTGTGAAAATTCGCTGAGTTATGCTCATAATAGTTGGGCATAACAATCCTTTCTCAGTATAATTAAACGCACTGAGGCCGCATGTGAGACCCCTCCAAGATGGCAGCCGGTTGCTATGTCAGCTCCAATAGGCAGCGCCAGTCAATGAGGCGTCTATGTACATATGTCTATGGTGTGCGCTGGGTGAGCCCCCCAGCACATGAACATGTTTCCGTCCAGCATCCAGTTCAAATAATACATCCACGGTGAGGAGTCGTGTGTCCTCCTGTGTTCGTGTTCTTCAGACATGCCTTAGGTAAGTATTGTTCACTGCATGGTATCCCGAAAGGTAAAGCACAGCACCGTCAGCCGACCTCGGACTGCATTAGCTTCTGTGTTCAGAGGCCGCAGCACAACAGATGAGAGGACGCATAGTTCACTACAAAGACTTAGCTTTACTTTACTAAAAGTGCTTTACCTTTCTGGATACCATGCAGTGAACAATACTTACCTAAGGTATGTTTGAAGAACACGAACACAGGACGACACACGACTCCTCACGTTTGGTTGTTTTGCTTTGCTGTTCTCCGCTGTGCTCTGCCCTGAATAACATCCGGTTCACAGGGCATGATACTCAAAAACTCATCAGCCAATAGGAACGCGCCCCTCATAGAACCCACCCACACGAGAGGTTTGTGTCAGAAGAATAACCAAAGAAGCTGGAATCAAAACCAAAAAACCGAGAATCAAAACCAAAAAAGCTGGAATCAAAACCAAAAAAGCTGGAATCAAAACCAAAAAACCAAGAAGCAAAACCAAAAGAGAGAGAAGAAAGAATGAAGCAATGGAAACAATTCAGAAAAAAAGTCAAACAGTTTTCACAGTGAGTGATATTTTTTGCTTTTGACAAGAATTTTTTTGGTTGAGTACGTTTTATTTTTGATTAAATCCATTTTGTTCGTTTGAGTTTTAGAAAGTTTTGCTTTATTCTAGAAAGTTTTGCTTTATTCTAGAAAGCTTTGCTTTATTCCATTGGCACAAATCTGATTCCATATTGGGGTGTCTCAAATTCTTCATTGAGATAAAATTGAGTAAAGCAGTGCCGTAAGTTTTTGTCAGTAGCCTATTAATTTTTGAGTTTGTGGTTCAGGCAGATAAGAGATGTGTGACGTTACGGAGTTTATCAAAGCTCCTTCGGAGTTTTTAGATAAGTGCACAAAAGAGCAATTATTAAAAATAGCCGAGCACTATGAAATTGAGATTTCGGACAAACGGTTAAAAGACACGATTAAGAGCATTTTAAAAGCAAACTTGAGTGATATGGGTCTGTTTTCTGATCAAGAGCCTCCGCGTCCTAGTGCTGTTTTGCCTCTACCGTTTCTTCCTGCCACCAACTTAACTTTTGAACAACAAAAAGAAATGTTAATGTTACAGTTAGAGCATGATAGGCTGAAACTTCAGGCGGAGATTGATAGGGACTTGGCCATTGAAAAACTGCGCTTTCAGACAGAGCAGGCAAAAGTGTCGCTCCAGCAATGCAGGTTAGATTTAATTAAGAGTGGTAAGTCGGTGGCTGACACTTCTGTTGATTTTGAGTCGTCGTCTTTTGGTCCGGAGTCGTCTGATTGTTTTGATGTTCTGGGTAATCTCAGATTGTTGCCTAAGTTTAATGAGAGGGACCCCGAGACGTTTTTTTCTTTGTTTGAGCGTGTGGCTGAGACGAGGAAGTGGCCTGCGTCTGCACACACATTGATGCTGCAGTGCGCACTGACGGGCAGGGCGCAGGAAGCGTATTCGGCTTTGTCGGCGGCTGATTGCCAAAATTATGAACTCGTAAAATCTGCAGTATTAAAATCTTATGAACTCGTTCCGGAGGCTTACCGCCAACGTTTTCGTAATTGGAGAAAGAATGACAAACAAACACACATGGAGTTTGCCCGTGAGCTCACGGGGCACTTTACGCGCTGGTGTTCCGCGCTAAATGTGGACTGTTTTGATGGTTTGTGTGATCTGATTGTGTTAGAGCAGTTTAGAACCTCTGTGCCGGAAAACATTGCTCAACACATAAATGACAAACAGGTAAGAAATGTGACTGAAGCTGCAGCACTCGCTGATGATTACGTGCTGACGCACAAGCGCTTCAGCGGGGAATTACGCGCGGCCCGTGTTTATTTGGGAGAGCGTCCTGAGTCAGCCGGATTGAGATATGTCCCTGCAGTTAAAGCTGAACTTAAAGATCGAAATGTGCGGGTTTCGGAGAAGGTGTGTAGTTTTTGTCACAAAAAGGGTCACTGGCAAAATGACTGTTTTGCTCTCAAAGCAAGGTCCCCGAGTGGGTCTGGTGGGAAGCCTAAAGGGGCGTGTCTGGCTGTTTCGGTGCAGAATGTACCGTTCGTGCAGTGCGAGGCTGATTTGAAAGGAGAGGAAATGTTTAATGAGGGCCTGAATTCTTTCTTGCCATTTGTTTCAGAGGGTTTTGTTTCACTGGTGGGGAGTGAGGATAAAAGACCAGTTAAAATTCTGCGTGATACAGCTGCTTTTGACTCCTTTATACAAATGTCGGTGTTGCCTTTTTCAGAAAAAAGCGACACAGGGTGTTGTGTACCAGTCCGGGGAATGGGCTTGAACATTTTGCAGGTCCCGTTGCACAATATAGTTTTATACTCTGATCTTTTCCAGGGGCAAATAACCGTTGGTTTACGTCCAGCGTTGCCAATTGAGGGCATTACCCTCATCCTGGGGAATGGTGTAGCAGGTGGGCGAGTTTGGGCTGATACTCCGCCCCCAGCTCCGGTAATTTCCTCAGTTCCATTGGTGAAAAAACAGCCAGATGACAGTGAGATTAGTTTTCCTGAGGTTTTCACTGCATGTGCTGTGACTCGTTCCATGAAATCTTCTATTAATCTATCAGATTCAGGAGGGGGGAAAGCAGCAGGGGAGGAACTAGGTTTGCCTTTTTCATGGTCTGATATGTCTTTTTCAGTTTCACAGGAAGAGATGAAGGTTGAGCAGCAGGCAGATCCTTCTCTGAGGCAGTTGTTTGACCAGGTGTTGCCTGGAGAGGAGGTAGAAAATTATTCACATGGTTATTTTTTGTTGAATAACATGTTGGTGAGGAAATGGATGCCTTATGCTGATGGTTTCTTAGGAGACCCCGTTATTCAGATTGTTGTGCCAAGTAAACTCCGTGAGGCTGTGCTGAAACTGGCCCACGAGGAATCTGGACACTGGGGGGTTAATAAAACTTACCATAGGGTCCTGCGACACTTCTTTTGGCCTCGTTTGAAGAGGGATGTTGCAGCTCATGTTAAAACATGTCACACCTGTCAGTTAGCGGGCAAACCGAATCAGGCTGTTAAGCCTGCTCCTTTGCTCCCGATCCCTGTTGTGAGCGAGCCGTTTGAGCACCTCATAATAGACTGTGTTGGTCCACTCCCTCGTTCAAAATCAGGTGCTGTATATCTGCTCACAGTTATGTGTCAAAGCACGCGTTACCCTGCAGCTTATCCCTTACGCACAATCACTGCACGATCTGTAGTGCGTGCACTGACTCAATTCATTTCTATATTTGGCATTCCAAAAACCATTCAAACAGATCAGGGTTCCAATTTCACCTCCCGTTTGTTCACTCAAGTACTGAAACAGCTTCACATTCAGCACAACCAAGCCTCTGCTTATCACGCTCCAAGTCAAGGCGCCTTAGAACGTTTCCACCAAACGCTGAAGTCTTTATTGCGTACCTATTGTGTGCAAATGGACAAAGACTGGGAAGAGGGTCTGCCATGGCTGATGTTAGCAGCCAGAGAAGTGATCCAGGAGAGCACACGGTTCAGCCCAAATGATCTAGTGTTCGGGCACACAGTGCGTGGCCCTTTACATGTTTTGCGTGATGAGTGGAAGGAATCAGAGCCTCCTAAAAGCCTTATTGACTATGTAAATGGGTTCCGCTATAGGCTGTATGCAGCAGGGGAAATGGCAAAGAAAAATATGATCTGTGCTCAAGCTAAAATGAAGAAATTGTATGACAGACGGGCTGAGCGCCGCGTTTTTAGTGAGGGGGATCAAGTTTTGGCTTTGCTGCCTATCATCACCTCACCATTTCAGGCTAAGTACACAGGTCCACATAAAGTGGTTAAAAAACTGTCTGACCACAACTACATCATAGCCACCCCTGAACGTAGGAAGGCTAACCAGCTGTGTCATGTAAATTTGTTAAAACCCTATTATGAACGTGTTGGTTTAACAATACCTCCTGTCAAGTGTTCACAGAAACCTCCTGTCTGTTCAACGGGGAGGGTATCCACAGTGCATCACCCACAGTCAGTGACGGATGATGTAGAGGATGGGTTGCCTGAAACCGATCCAGCGGTTCTGCAGGGTCGTCTTAAAAACTCAGAAACCTTGTGTAACCTGCAGGTTCTATTGAGTCAGCTGTGTGAGTCAAAGCAGGCTGATTTAGTCTCAATAATTAAATCATCAACTTCTTTGTTTGGGGACACACCCACTCGTACGCACTTGATTGAGCACGATATTGATCTTGGAGATGCGCAGCCCATACGTCAGAGATTTTATCGTGTAAACCCAGAAAAGCGCAAGTACCTTGATTCTGAAGTGACATATATGTTAGAAAATGGTATTGCAGAGCCTTCTTCGTCAAGCTGGGCGTCCCCATGTCTACTCGTGCCCAAATCAGACCACACTCCTCGATTTTGCACTGACTTCCGCAAGATAAATGCGGTTACTAGGCCAGACTCCTTTCCTCTTCCTCGTATGGAAGATTGTGTCGATCAGGTAGGCCAGGCTAAGTATGTTTCTAAATTTGACCTTTTAAAAGGTTACTGGCAAGTCCCTTTGTCTAAGCGAGCACGCGAGATCAGTGCCTTTATCACCCCAAATGGGCTGTACTCCTACAGAGTTATGCCTTTTGGACTGCGAAATGCCCCTGCGACCTTTCAGAGACTGATGACCATGGTTTTGGGGGATTTAGCCGGATGTACTGTTTACTTGGATGATATTGTTGTCTTTTCAGACACCTGGTCTGATCATCTAGAGTGTATTCGGGTGCTGTTTGGCCGTTTGATCAAGGCAGGCTTGACTGTTAACCTTGCCAAGTGCGAATTTGCCAAAGCATCGGTGACCTACCTTGGGCGTGTGGTCGGGCAGGGAACAGTCCGTCCAGTTAAAGAAAAGGTCAGAGCTGTTGAATGTTTCCCCGTACCGACTACTAAGAAGGAGCTTATGCGTTTCTTAGGTCTTGTGGGTTACTATAGGAGCTTCTGTAGGAACTTTTCTGATGTAGTAGCACCACTTACTGATTTGCTGAAAGCAAGTGCAACTTTTGATTGGTCTCCTGCTTGTCAGCAATCCTTTGAGAAAGCAAAGTCCCTTCTATGTAATGCTCCTGTGTTAGCTGCGCCCAGATTTGATCGTCCTTTTTCCCTGCAGGTTGATGCTGGTCATCTGGGGGTGGGGGCGGTCCTTCTGCAAATTGATGACCTTGGTTTGGAAAAACCAGTCAGCTACTTCTCAAGAAAGTTTAACTCTTATCAGTTAAATTATTCAACCATTGAGAAGGAAGCACTGGCCTTAGTTTGGGCACTGAAACATTTTGATGTGTATGTTGGTTCTGGTGTTGTACCTGTAGTGGTCTACACCGACCACAACCCCCTGACTTTTCTCAACTCCTTACAGTGTCCCAATCATAGATTGATGAGATGGTCCTTATTTCTTCAGACTTACTGGCTGGATATAAGACACATTAAAGGATCAGACAATGTGGTGGCAGATGCGTTGTCTCGAGCTCCTTAGTAAGCCTGTCTGTTTAAATGTCCTGTTGTCTTTTGCTCCTTGTATCTCTTCCTCCTTCCTCTTAAATTGCTTCCCACTGGTACCAGGTTGCTGAGGTGGAGGGAGGAGATCACAAGTGGAGTTGGAAGGAAACAAGTGTCAGGACTGTTGCTGGTAAATATTGAAAAAAAAAAAGAAATGATTTTCAATGTATGTTTAAATGAAATGAAAATTGGTAGAATAATTAACTATCTAACTATTGTATGTTGAATAAAAATAATGAATTGTAAATAAAATGAAAATTGGTAGGCTTATTAACTAGGCTATCTAATGTAGGCCTATGTTCAAAATAATGAATTGGAAATAAAATGAAATTTTGTAGATTTATTAAATATATGTTTAAATGAAAATAATGAATTGTAAATAAAGTCAAAGGTAGAATTAAATGTTTTATAACTTATGTATGTTTAAGTTAAAGTCATGAATTGTAATTAATTTGGGAATTGGTAGAACTATTAAATATCTACTAACATAAGTTATTAACTATGACCTTGTAGTCAACCTTTAAGTTAATTCTGTATTGTAAAGGGTAAATGTTTGGGTTTAGTGGTTCCAGTGTAGGAACCCCTTCTTTAAGGAGGGGGGTGTGACGGCCCTCCTGCCAGCAGGGCCTGCTGTTTTGGTTTCTTTTCTTGTCTGTCTGCAGGAGCAATGCGGTTGGGCGGAGTTCCTCCACCCTGGGCTGACGCGGCCGGTCTCCCAGGTGTGGAGTATTTAGGATCCTGATCACAAGCATTCACTCTCTCTGGCATACCTCCTGAGGGGTCACACAACGTCGGCGTTCCTCCTCGGCGTCTCATCCTTTGCCTGTGTTGTCTTTATGTTGTGTAGATTTTGGCTGGGACATTGGTCCAGAATAAAATATTTAAGCTGTTCAGAGTTCGATCTTTCCGTCTTTGTCAGGCTTTAGAGCAGGGTCGTGACAAATTAAATAAATTAGATCTCACAAATAATAACTATAATATTGATCATAACTTTATTTATATAGCACCTTTAAAAACATGGGTGAACTAAGCGCTTTGACAACACAAATAAAAACATGACACAAAGCATAATAACTGAAACACCCTATAACCTACAAAGCAGACAAAATCTCTGACCCAGCATTAATACCATCAAAAGGAAAACCTCAAAGGCAGATCATTTAAATAGGCAGCAAAACTAAATGCAACACTGAAGATACAGGCAATACAGGAACCCAACAGCATCATGTATAAGTTTTGGTTTCCAAATGTTTTTCCTTTCTGTTGCCACTGATCAACAAGTATATCATGTTTGAATATGATCTCCAAAAGAACCTTCTTCAAAATGCAAAACAATAACCCTGCACCACTGGCACTTGTGAAGTGTGCTCCTATTAGTGTTGTATAAAGAAACTCTGCTTAGGGAACATTATTGTAAGTGTAGATTCACTAGATGGTGTGAGATCCTCCCGGTATTATGCTATGTATGCCTGCTCCTGAAAAACATCAACCACTTTAGTGCTTTCCTAGATACATATGGATATAGCTGGCTTATAGGCCAAAGGTTAATAGGTCAGCTGCTAGCTGTTTTATTCCAACAATAATTTTACAGCATCCCTAAGGCATTATCTCTGGGCTCTGTTGATTTAAAAGATGAAGGCTGCAATGCATCCCTTTTTTGTAGAAATTGAGTTCAAACATTCAGTATAATGCCACTTGCATCAAAAAAGTCTATTAAACCACTTAATTTGTTTTATTCAATAATTGACATTTTTTTATAATGCATAGCTCTTCCCAGCTCAAGACACAGTTTTCTCCCCATACAGTGTGGGTCAAATGTGTGCTGGACTAAACACAATATTATTGTTTCTGTCACAGTAGCATATTTTGATATCACATTGAATATGCAGGCTTATCTGCAATAATTTGTCAACCTAATCTTGTAATTAATGGGGATAGGTGCACTTAAAAAAACTTGATCATGGCCTTACTTTAAAATAATGATGACTTTACTCATTAAAATAAACAGCTATGCAAGTAATGCAAATATTTTGATAGGATTTTTATTTTGAAACACGTTTTGTTTTGCGCCAGGAGAAGGATATAAGCAAAACCGCGAAAGAACACTGAGAACCAAGGAGCCTGGAGATAAGTGAGTAACACTTTGATTAAAGTTGTGTTTCTCGTTTTTACTTAAAATCCACCTTTCCTGTTAATAAGTTAATTGTGGAATAACTTCCTGCAAAGGTCAGTCTTTATTAACTCAAAGAAGTTATCAGATTTGAAATAGTAATAGCCTCATTAAGAAATTATACGCATGTTGTCTCTTTCATATTAAGAATACAGTAATGGAAATGACTGAAGATTAATGTTTAGATATAGCCATTAATGCTAAATACCTTTTAACAACTTTGACAATTGCGTTCATTCCCTTAATTTATCGACAACTTATTTATTATTATTGTTGTGTTTTCTTAGAGATGCCTGGGAGCATATTTAAAGAGTGCCCTGGCTGCAAATCGAAGATTGGGGTGGCATGCAAAAAGTGCCCTAAATGCACCCTCATGCAGCCCCACAAAAAGAGGCTAACGGATGCCAGGGAGAAGTTTGCCCAGGAGAAAAATGCCTGGAGGGATAAAAACAAGAGGCACCACAACGCCAACAAAGAGCATGACAAAGCCTACAAGCTGGTAAGAACATCATCACTTAGGTACACTTATCATTATTTTCCATCTGTTATTTACTCTGTTTTCATGAAAGAAACACATCCAGAGAGTTGTATTAATAATATACACCCGTAAAAAAGTAAATATAAATACTGTATTTTTCTACATCAAGAATGAAAACTGGGACAATTGCAAGATGTGAGAGGGATATTAAAGACAGGCACAAAGAGTGTGTGGTCTAAAGTCTGAATTCTGACGAGACATTTGTAAATCATTTTGTTGGGATTATTAACCTTGAGGTGTGTTTAATTCACTCCAATCAGCCCACAACCATGACTGGGATTAGAAACAGAGATTCAATTGAACATATAGGTTTAACAAAAGCATAACAAGATTTCTGCAGTTATCTTAAGACCCCCACACTTTATTTACAACTCTAAATAACAGGTGTTGGATGTGCATCGATTAAAACACAAGATGTGCAAATTACTGTTCATTGACGAATACAGAATTGTACCTATATGTTTTTCAACACATGTTATACTCCACTACATTTGGTGTTTAATTATTCTACCATTTAATTTGCTACTTTACTATAAGGACTGATCTGTATAGTAGCTGCAAAGAATTGTGGGACAGAATAATCTCCTCTCCTATACTAAAGGATGGTCCTGTGTATCCTATACTAAAGGAGATTCTAAAGGAAGCATTAAGCCTCATTTCCTAAACATTTAAAGTATTCAAACAGCTCTTATCATGAATCCTGATCATTTCACTCAGTTAGGAACCCTCCTAACTGAGGGGGGAGGGTCAGTTAGGAGGGTTCCTAACTGAACTCCCTGTTACTGACCACTTCCTCCTCACATTCAACACCTCACTGACTCTCTCCTCCATCAAGCCTCCCGCCACATCTCTTTCCGGAATTTAAAGGACATCAACTCTGACACCCTCTCCTCCAAAATTGACAATATTCTCATCCCGGACACACTCGCCCACCCTGATGATCTGGTCAACATCTATAACAACAACCTGCAAGCCATCCTCAACTCCCTCGCCCCAGTTAAAACCCGCTCTGTCTCCTTCACCACATCTGCCCCCTGGTTCACCCCTGAGCTCCAGACTATGAAAGCCAAGGGCCGACAACTAGAACATCTTCATAAAAAGACTGGTCTCACTATTCATAAAGACATGTACCATAACCACCTTCACCACTACAAGGATTCCATAGCTCTCACCAAATCTCAATATTACTCCGGTCTCATCAGCTCCAATGAAGGAAACTCCAGAACTCTCTTTAGTCTGCTCAATAAAATCCTCCAGCCACCAACCCCCCCCCCACACACACACACACACACACTTACTTTCTACCGACACCTGCTCATCCATATTACAGTTTTTCAATGATAAAATCACCAACATCCACCAGCTTCTATGCTTGACCGGTCAATCTCTCTCCCCGCCACCCTATCCTCCACACTCCCAGCCTTTCTCCAGTTTTCAACTCCCCACTCCATCTGAAATCTCCGACCTCATCCGCAAATCCAAGCCGTCCACCTGCCTGCTCGATCCCCTCCCCACATCCCTCGTGAAATCCTCCCTCCCCTCCTTACTCCCTCTAATCTCTGCCATCATCCACTCCTCGCTCTCCACCGGTACTGTTGCCTCACTCTTCAAAACTGCAGCTGTGACCCCCATCCTCAAGAAACCTGGTCTAGATCCCAACAACTTCAATAATCTCCGCCCCATCTCTCATTTACCTTTCATTTCCAAAATCCTTGAAAAAATTGTCGCAAGCCAACTCCACTCTCACCTTACCCACAATAGCCTTTACGAGCCCTTCCAGTCCGGTTTCCGCCCTCGCCATAGCACCGAAACAGCACTCATTAAAATCACTAACGACCTCCTCACTGCAGCTGATTCTGGTTCCTTATCTATTCTCATCCTACTTGACCTGAGTGCGGCCTTTGACACCATCTCTCACCACATCCTCCTCAGTCGACTCTCTTCCATTGGAATCACTCACATCCCCCTCAGCTGGTTTCACTCATACCTCACAGGCCGCACTCAGTTCATTCAGTTACAGTCATTTCATTCAGAACCCTCTCCAGTCACTACAGGTGTGCCCCAGGGCCCG